>JAIUJO010001043.1:135000-137500 GCA_023846275.1 Vanilla planifolia
CTTCTTCTTCTTCTTATTCATATTCTACTTCTTCTTCTTCCTCTTCTTCTTCTTCTTTTTCTTCTTCTTCTACTTCTACATTTTCTTCTTCTTCTTCTTCTACTTCGTCAACTACTTCATTTTATTCTTCATAGTCTTCCTCTTCTTCTGCTCCTTCTTCTTCTTCTTTTTCATCCTCTTCCTCTTCTTCTTTCTCTTCTTCTTCTTCTTCTTCTTCTTCTTTCTCTTCTTCCTCTTCCTCTTCTTTTTCTTCTTCTTCCTCTTCTTCTTCTTCTTCGTCTTTTACGTCCTCTTCTTCTTCGTCCACTTCTTCTTCTTTTTCTTCTTCTCATTCTTCAACTTCTTCTTCTTCCACGTCTTCTTCTTCTTCTTCTTCACCATCTTCTTCTTCTTGTTCTTCTTCTACATCAATTTTTTTCTTCTTCTCCTTCTTCTTCTTCTTCATCTTCTTCTTCTTCTTCCTCATCCTCTTCTATTTCCTCTTCTTCTTCTTCTTCTTAATCTTCTTCTTCTTTTACTCCTTGTTCTTTTTCTTCTTCCTCTTTTTTTTCTTCTTCTTCATCCTCTTCTTCTTCTTATTCTTTTTCTTATTCTTCTACTTCTTCTTCTTCTTCTTCTGCTCGTTCTTTTTCATCTCCTTGTTCTTCTTCCTCTTCCCCTTCTTCTTCTTTTTCTTCTTCTCCTTCTTCTTCTACTACTTCTTCAACTTCATCGTCTTCTTCTTATACTTCTTCTTCTTCTTCTTCCTTTTCTTCTTCGTGTTTTTTATCTTCTTCTTCTTCATCGTCATCCTCTTGTTGTTCTCCTTCTTCTTCTTCCTCCTCCTCTTCTTCTTTTTCCTTTATTTCCCCTTCTTATTTTTCTTCTTCTAGCACTTCTTCTATCTATTCTACTTCAACATCTTCTTCTTCTTCTACCTCTTCTTCTTCTTCTTCTTCTTCTTCTTCTTCAACATCTTGTTCTTTTTCTTCTTCTTCTTTTTCTTCTTCTTCTTCTTATCTTTTACTTCTTCCACCTCCTCCTCCTCTTCTTCTTCTTCTTCTTCTTATTCTTCTTATACTACTACTACTTCTTCTTCTTCTTCTACTACTTCTTCTTCTACTTCTCCTTCTTCTTCTTCCACTTCTTCTTCCTCTTCTTCTACTTCTTCTTCTTCTTTCCTTCTTTCTTTTCTTCACCATCATCATCATCATCATCATCGTCATCTTCTTCTTCTTCTAATGGTTCTTCTTCTTCTTCTTCTTCTTCTTCTTCTTCTTCTCCGTTTCCTTCTCCTTTTCTTCTTCTTTTTCTTCTACTTCTTCTTCTTCATCTTCTTCTTCTTCTTCTCCTCCTCCTCCTCCTCCTTCTTCTTCTTGTTCTTCTACTTCTTCTTCTTATTCTACTGCTTCTTTCACTTCTTCTTCTTCATTTTCTTCTTCTTCATCTACTTTTACTATTTTTTCTTCTTCTTCTTCTACTACTACTACTAAAACTTTTTCATTTTGTTCTTGTTTTTCTTCTTCTTCCTCTTCAAATTCTTCTTCTTCTTCTACTACTTTTCATAATAATTATCTTATTTTGCTTCTTCTACTTCTTCTTCTTCTTTTTCTTCTTCTTCTTCTTATTCTTCTTCATCATCTTCTTCTTCTTGTTCTTCTTCTACTTCTACATTTTCTTCTTCTTCTCCTTCTCCTTCTCCTTCTTCTACTTCTTCTTCTTCTTCCTCGTCTTCCTCTTATAGTTCTTCTTCTTCTTCTTCTTCTTATCTTCTACTTCTCCTTCTTGTTCTTTTTCTTCTTCCTTTTTTTTTCTTTTTTTTCGTCCTCTTCTTCTTCTTATTCTTTTTCTTATTCTTCTTCTTCTTCTTCTTCTTCTCCTTCTCCTTCTTCTGCTTGTTCTCCTTTATCTTCTTCTTCTTCTTCCTCTTCCTCTTCTTCTTCTTCTTCTTCTTCTACTTCTTCATCTTCATCTTCGTCTGCTTCTGCTTCGTCTTCTTCTTCTTCTTCGTCCTCTTTTTCTTTTTCCTTTTCTTCTTCCTCTTTTTCTTCTTCTCTTCTTCTTCTTCTTCATCCTCTTCTTGTTGCTCTTCTCCTTCTTCCTCGTCTTCTTCTTCTCCTTCTTTTTCCTTTACTTCTTCTTCTTATTTTTCTTCTTCAAGGACTTCTTCTTTCTATTCTACTTCATCCTCATCTTCTTCTTCTTTTTCTTCTTCTTCATCATTATCTTCTTTTTCTTCTTCTTCTTCTTATCTTCTTTTTCTTCTTCTTCTTCTTCTTCTTCTTCTCCTTTTTATCATTTTACTTCTCCTTCTTCTTCTTCTACATCTTCTTCTTCTTCTTCTTCCTCGATTTCTCCTCCTTCTTCTTCTTCTTCTTCCTCTACTTCTTCTTCTTCTTCTTTATCTTCTTCTTCCTCTTCTTCTTCTTCTTCTTTTCTTTTCTTCATCATCATTATCATCTTCTTCTTCTTCTTCTTCTTCTAATTGTTATTCTTCTTCTTCTTCTTCTTCTGCTTTTCC
>JAIUJO010001043.1:172500-180000 GCA_023846275.1 Vanilla planifolia
TCTTCTTCTTCTTCTTCTTCTTCTTCTTCTTCTTCTTCTTCTCCGTTTCCTTCTCCTTTTCTTCTTCTTTTTCTTCTATTTCTTCTTCTTCTTCTTCTTCTTCTTCTTCTTCTCCTCCTCGTCCTCCTCCTCCTCCTCCTTGTTCTTGTTCTTCTACTTCTTCTTCTTATTCTACTGCTTCTTTCACTTCTTCTTCTTCAATTTCTTCTTCTTCATCTACTTTTACTATTTTTTTTTCTTCTTCTTCTACTACTACTACTAAAACTTTTTCATTTTGTTCTTATTTTTCTTCTTGTTCCTCTACAAATTCTTCCTCTTCTTCTTCTACTTTTCTTAATAATTATCTTATTTTGCTTCTTCTACTTCTTCTTCTTCTTTTTCTTCTTCTTCTTCTTATTCTTCATCATCATCTTCTTCTTCTTGTTCTTCTTCTACTTCTACATTTTCTTATTCTTCTCCTTCTCCTTCTCCTTCTTCTACTTCTTCTTCTTCTTCCTCGTCTTCCTCTTATAGTTCTTCTTCTTCTTCTTCTTCTTCTTCTTCTACTACTTCTCCTTCTTGTTCTTTTTCTTCTTCCTTTTTTTTCTTTTTTTCCTTCTCTTCTTCTTCTTATTCTTTTTCTTATTCTTCTTTTTCTTCTTCTTCTTCTCCTTCTCCTTCTTCTGCTTGTTCTCCTTTATCTTCTTCTTCTTCCTCTTCCTCTTCTTCTTCTTCTTCTTCTTCTACTTCTTCATCTTCATCTTCTTCTGCTTCTACTTCGTCTTCTTCTTCTTCTTCGTCCTCTTTTTCTTTTTCCTTTTCTTCTTCCTCTTTTTCTTCTTCTTCTTCTACTTCTTCATCCTCTTCTTGTTGCTCTTCTTCTTCTTCCTCTTCTTCTTCTTTTCCTTCTTTTTCCTTTACTTCTTCTTCTTATTTTTCTTCTTCAAGGACTTCTTCTTTCTATTATACTTCATCCTCATCTTCTTCTTCTTTTTCTTCTTCTTCTTCATCATTATCTTCTTTTGTCTTCTTCTTCTTATATTCTTTTTCTTCTTCTTCTTCTTCTTCTTTTTCTTCTCCTTTTTATCATTTTACTTCTTCTTCTTCTACATCTTCTTCTTCTTCTTCTTCTTCGATTTCTCCTTCTTCTTCTTCTTCTTCTTCCTCTTCTTCTTCTTCTTCTTTATCTTCTTCTTCCTCTTCTTCTTCTTCTTTCTTTCTTTTCTTCTTCATCATCATCATCTTCTTCTTCTTCTTCTTCTCCTTTACCTTCTCATATTTTTTTCTTTTTCTTCTACCTCTACTTCTTCATCTTCTTCTTCTTCTTATTTTACTTCTTGTTTCACTTCTACTTCTTTATTTTCTTTTTCTCCATCTTCTGCAAATTTTTCTTCTTCTTCTCCTTCTACTACTACTACTATAACTTTTTCATTATGTTCTTCTTCTTCCTCTTCTTCTTCTTCTACTTCTTCTTCTTCTACATTTTCTTTATCGTCATCTTGTTTTGATTCTTCTTCTTTTTCTTCTTCTTCTTCTTCTTCTTCTTTTTCTTCTTCTTCCTCTTCTTTTTCTTTTTCTTCTTCTCCTACTTCTTCTTCTCCTTCTTCCTCCTCTTCTTCTACCACTTTTTCCTTTTCTTCTTTTCCTTCACTTCTTATTTTTCTTCTTCTAGCACTTCTTCTTCTTTCTAATCTACTTGATCTTCTTCTTCTTCTTCTTCTACTTCTTCTTCTTCTTCTTGATCTTCTTCTTCTTCTTCTTATTCTACTTCTTCTTTCACTTCTTCTTCTTCATTTTCTTCTTCTCAATCTTCTTCAACTATTTCTTCTTCAACTTTTTCTTCAACTTTTTCTTCTTCTTCTTCTTCTTCTACTATTACTACTACAATAAGTTCATCATTTTGTTCTTTTTCTTCTTCTTCTTCTTCTTCTTCTTCAGCCTCCTCTTCAGCTTCTACTTTTTCTTCTTCTACATTTTCTTCATAATGATCTTCTTCTTCTTCTTCTTCTACTACTACTACTAGTACTACATCATTTTCATTTTCTTCTTCTTCCCCTTCTTTTTGCTCTTCTTCCTCTTCTTATTCTACTGTTCTTCTTCTTGTTCTTTTGCTTCTTCTTCTTCTTCTTCTTCTTCTTCTTCCTCTTCTTCTTCTTCTTCTTCTTTTTCTACTATTTCATCTTCTTCCTCTGCTTCTTTTTCCTCTTCTTCTTCTTCTTTTGCTTGCTCTAATTACTTTCATCTTCTTCTTCTTCTTCTTCTTCATCATCATCAACTTCTTCTTCATCTTGTTCTTCTTCTTCTTCATCTTCTTCTACTTCTTCTCCTCCTTCTTCTCTTTCTTCTTCTGCTCTTCTCCTCCTTCTCCTTCTTCTTCTTGCACTTCTTCTTCTTCTTCTCCTTCTTCTCTACTGTCTTCTTCTTCTTCTTCTTCATCTCCTTCATCACCTCCTCTTCATCTTCCTCCTCCTCCTCATTCTTCTCCTTCATCTTCTTCTTCTTTTTCATCCTCTTCTTCTTTTTCTTCCTCTTTTTCTTCTTCTTCTTCTTCCTCTTCTTCCTCTTCTTCTTGTTCTTCTTCTTTTCCATCTCCTTCTTGTTCTTCTTTTTCATCATCTTCTTCATCTTCTTCTACTTCTTCTTCTTCATCATCATCATCATCTTCTTCTTCTTCTTCTTCTTTTCCTTCTTCTTATTCTATATCTTCCTCTACTTGTTCTTCTACTTCTTCTTCTTCTTCTTTTTCTTCTTTCTTTCGCTCCTTTTTTTTCTTTTTTATCTTCTACTTCTTCTTCCTCTTCTTCTTCTTCTTCTTCTTTTACTACTACTTCTGCTTCTTCTACTTTTTCTTCTTCTACTGCTTCTTCATTTTCTTATTCTTTTTCTTGTTCTTCTACTTTTTCTTCTTTGTCTTCTTCTTCTTCTTCATCTTTTTCTTCATCTTCTTCTTCTTCTTCTTCTTCCACTTCTCCTTCTACCCTTTCTTCTTCTTCTCCTTCTTCTTCTTCTTCCTTTTCTCCTTCCTTTTCATCCTCTTCTTTTTCTTCTTCTACTTCATCTTCTTCTTTTCCCTTCTTCTTCTAGTTGCTCTTCTTTTGTCTTCTTCTTCTTAATCTTCTTTTTCTTATTTTTTCCTTCTTTTTTTTCATCTTCTACCTCATCATCATCATCATCATCATCATGTTCCTCTTCTTCTTCTTCTTCTTCATCTCTTTCTTCCTTTTCCTTCTCCTACTCTTTCTTCTTCTTCTTCTTCTTCTTCTTCTTCTTATTCTTCTTCGTCTACTTCTATTTCTTCTTCTATTTCTTCTTCTTCCACTTCTTCTTGTTCGACTTCTACTTCTTCTTCCCCTTCTCTATCTTCTTCTTCTTCTTCTTCTTCTTCTTCTCTTCTCTTTCAACTCCTTCTTCTATTTCTTATAGATCTTCCACTTCTTCTTCTTCTTCTTCTTGTTCTTTTCCTTGTTCATTGACTTCTTCTTTTCTTCTTCTTCTTCTTCTTCTTCTTCTCCTTCTTCTACTTCTTTTTCTTCTTCTACTCCTTCTTCTTATTCTTCCTCTTCTTCTTCTTCTTCATCTTCTTCTTCTTCTTCTTCTTCTTCTTCTTTTTCAACTTCTCCTTCTTATTCATGTTCTTCTACCTCTGCTTCTTCTTCCTCTTCTTCTTCTTCTTCTTCTTCTTCCTCTTTCTCTTCTTCTTCTTCTTTTTCTTCTTCTTCTTCTTCCTCATCATAATCTTTTCCTTTTTCATCTTCTTCATCTTCTTCTACTTCATCATCATCATCTTCTTCTTCTTCTTCTTCTTCTTTATCTTCTTTTCCGTCTTCTTCTTCTTCTTCTTTATCTTCTTTTCCGTCTTTTTCTTCTTCTTCTTCTTCTCCTTCTTCTTCTTCTTCTTCTTCTTGATATTCTCTTTCTTCATATTCTTTTTCTTCTTCTTCTTCTTCATCTTCTTCAATATTGTCATCATCATCCTCTTTTTCTTTTTTTTCTTCTTCTCCTCCTCCTTCTCTTTCTTCTTCTTCCTCTCCTACTTTTTCTTCTTCGTCTTCTTCTTCTTATTCTTCTTCGTCTTCATCTTCTCCTAATCCATCTTCATTTTCTTCTTCATCTTCCGCCTTCTTATTCTTCTTCTTCTTCTTCTTGTTCTTCTTCTTCTACTTGTTCTCCCTCTTCCCCACCTTCCTCCTCCTCCTCCTCCTCCTCTTCTTCTTCTTCTTCTCCTTCTTCTTCTTCCAATTCTACATCTTTTTCTTCTTTCACTTCTTTTTCTGCTTCATCCTCTTCTTCTTGTTCTTCTACTACTTCTTATTCTTCTTCTTCTTCCTCTTCTTCATGTCCCTCTTCTTCATCTTCCTCTTCTTCTTCTTCTTCTTCTTCTTCCTCTTCTTATCCCAGCTCTTATTCTTTGTATTCTTCTTCTTTTCCTTCTTCCTCTTCTTCCACTTCTTCTCGTTCTTCTTATTATTATTATTATTATTATTATTGTTATTATTATTATTATTATTATTATTATTATTATTATTATTATTATTATTATTTTCTTCTTATTCCTCTTCTTCATATTCTTCATCATGCTCTTCTTCTTCTCCTACTTCTCCTTCTTCTTCGTCTTCCTCTTCTTCTTACTCTTCTTCTTCTTCTTCCTCTTCTTCTTCTTCTTCATCTTCCTCTTCTTCCTCCTCTTCTTCTTCTTCTTGTTCTTCTTCTTATTCTTCTTCATCTTCTTCTTCTTATTCTTCTTCTACCTTTTCTTCTTCTTTTACTTCTTCTTCTTCTTCTCCTTCTTCTTCTTCTTCTTCTTCTTAAACATCTCCTTCTACTTCTTCATCTTCTTCTACTTGTTCTACTACTTCATTTTCTTTTTCTTCTTCTTCTTCTCATTCTTCTTCCTCCTCTTCATCTTCTACATCTTTCCCTTCTTCTTCTACTACTCTTCTTCTAGTTCTCCTTCTTCATATACTCGATCTTCTTCTTCCCCTTCACCAACTTCTTCTCCTTCTTCTTCTTCTTCTTCTTATTTTTCATCATCATCTTCTTCTTCTTCTTCATCTTCTTCCTATTGTTCTTCTTATTCTTCTTTTTCTTTTTCTTCTTCTTCTTCTTCTTCTTCTTCTTCTTCTTCTCCTTCTTCCTTTTCTTCCTCCTCTTATTCTTCTTCTTCTTCCTCTTCTTCTTCTACTTCCTCTTTTTCTTCTTCTTCTTCATCCTCTTCTTCTTCTTCTTCTTCTTATTTTTCTTCTTCTTCTTCTTCTTCTTCTTCTTCTCCCACTTCTTCTTCTTCCTCTTCTTATCCTTCTTCTTCCTCTTCTTCTTCTTCTTACAATTTTTCTTCTTCTTCTTCTTTCCCTTCCTTGTCTTCAACTTCATCTTCTTTTACTTCTTCTTCTTCTTCTTCTTATCTTCCTCTTCTTTTTCTTCCTTATATTCTTCTCCTTTTTCTTCTTCCTCCTCTTTGTCTTACTCCTTCATCTTCTTCTACTTCTTCTTCTTCTTCTTTGTCTTTTTCTTCTGATTCTTCATCATCATCATCTTCTTCTTCTCCTTCCTCTTTTTTTTCTTGTTCTTCCACTTCTTTTTCTTCTTCTTCTTCTTCTTCCACTTCTTCTTCTTCTTCTTCTTCCACTTCTTCTTCTTCTTCTTCTTCTCCTTCATGTTCTTTTTGTTCTCCTTCTACTTCTTCATCTTCCTTTTCCTCTTCCTCCCCTTCTACTTCTTCTTCTTCTTCATCTTCATTATCCTCTCCTTCTTCTTCATTTTTTTATTCCTATTCCTCCTCCTGTTCTTCTTCTTCTTGATCTTCTTGAACTTCTTCTTCTTCTTCTTCTCCTACTTCTTCACTTTTTCCTCTTCTTCTTCTTCTCCTTCTTCTACTTCTTCTTTTTCTTCTTCTTCAACTTCTTCTACTTCTTCTTTTCTTCTTCTTCTACTTCCTCTTCTTCATCTTCCTCCTCCTCCTCTTCTTTTTCTTATTCTATTACTACTTTTTCCTATTCTTCTTCTTCTTCTTCATCATCTTCATTTTCTTCTCCTTCTTCTTCTTAACCTCCCTCTTCTTCTTCTTCTGCTTCTTCTTCTTCTCCTCCTTCTCTTTTTCCTCTTCTTCTTCTTCTCCTTCTTCTACTTCTTCTTTTTCTTCTTCTTCAACTTCTTCTACTTCTTCTTTTCTTCTTCTTCTACATCCTCTTCTTCATCTTCCTCCTTCTCCTCTTCTTCTTCTTATTCTACTACTACTTTTTCTTATTCTTCTTCTTCTTCTTCTTCATGTTCATTTTCTTCTCCTTCTTCTTCTTGATCTCCCTCATCTTCTTCTTCTGCTTCTTCTTCTTCTTCTTCTTCTTCTCCTTCTTCTTCATCTTCCTCTACTTATTCCTCAACTTTTTCTTGTTCTTCTTCATCATAATCATCTTCTTGTTCTGCTAGTTGCTCTTCTTCTTCATCTTCTTCATCTTCTTTTTCTTCTTCTTATTCTTCTTCTTCTTCTTCTCCTCCTTCTTCTTCTTCTTCTTATTCTAATTCTTCTTCTTCTTGCTCCTCTTCATCATCTTCTTCATCATCCTCTTCTTCTTCTCCTTCTTCTACTTCCTCTTCTTCTTGCTCTTCTTCTTCTTCCTCCTCTTCTTTTTCATCTGCTTCTTCTTCTTCCTCTTCTTCTACTTCTTTTTCTTCTTGCTCCCCTTCTTCTTCTTCTTCTTCTTCTTCTTCTTCCTCTTCTTCTTCCTCCTCCTCTTCTTTTACTTCTTCTTCTTCCTCTTCTTCTTCTTTTGCTAAATCTCCTTCTTCTTCTTCTTCTTCTTCTTTTTCTTCCTATCCCTCTTCTTCTTCCACTACTTCCTACTCTTCTAATTGTTCTTCTTCTTCTTCTTCTTCTTCTTCATTTCCTTCTTCCTCTCCTTTTTCCTCTTCTTCTTCTTGTTATTCTTTTATCTATTCTTCCTCTTCTTCTTCTTCTTCTTCTTCATCTTCTTCTTCTTCTTCTTCTTCTTCTTCTTCCCCATCTTCTTTTTCTACTCTTCTTCTAGTTCTTCTTCTTCTTCTATTACTTCATGTTCTTCGTCTTCTTCTTCTTCATCACCTTCTTCTTCTTCTTCTTCTTCTTCTTCTTCCTCTTCTCCTTCTTCCTCTTCTTCATCTACTACTTCTTCGTCTCCTTCCTCTTGTTCTTCTTCTTACTCTTCTTTTTCTTTTTCTTCTACATCTTCTTATTCTTCTCCTTCTTCTTTTTCTTCTTCTTCTTCTTCTTCTTCTACTCTCTTTTTCTTCCTCTTCTTCTTTCTGTTCTTCTCCTTCCCCTTCTTCTTCTTCTTCTTCCACTTCTTCTTCTTCCTCTTCTTCTTCTTCTTCATCTTCTATGTCTTCATCTTCTTCTTGTTCTTGTTGTCCTTCTTCTTCTCCATCTCACATTTCTTCTTTATTCCTATTCCCCTTCCTATTCTACCTCTTCTTCTTCCTCTTTCTCTTCTTCTTCCATTTCTTCTTTTATTCTTCTACTACTACTACTGCTACTACTACTACTTCTTC
>JAIUJO010001043.1:182500-185000 GCA_023846275.1 Vanilla planifolia
TACTACTTCTCCTTGTTCATCTTCTTCTTCTTCCTCTTCTTCTTCTTCTTCTTCTTCCTCTTCATCTTCTTCTTCTACTACTTCTTCTTCTTCTTTCTTTTCTTCACCATCATCATCATCGTCATCTTCTTCTTCTTCTTTTTCTTCTTCTTCTTCTCCTAATTGTTCTTCTTCTTCTTCTTCTTCTTCTTCTTCTTCTTCCTCTTCTTCTCCTACTTCTCCTTCTTCTTCACCTTTTTCTTCTCCTTTTTTTCTTCTTTTTTATCTACTTCTACTTCTATTTCTTTGTCTTCTTCTTCTTGTTATTCTTGGCCTTATTCTTGTACTTCTTTTCCTTCCTTTTCTTTTTGTTCTTCTTCATCTTCGTCTTTTTCTTCTTCTTCTTCTACTTTTACTACAACAACTTCTTCTTCTTCTTCTTCTTCTTCTTCTTCTTCTTCTTCCTTTTCAACTTCTTCTTCTTCTTCTTCTACTACTTTTTCTTAATCATCATCTTCTTCTAGTTCATCTTCTTCTTCTTCTTCTTCTTCTTCTCCTTCTTCATCCTCTACTCTATCTTCTTCTTCTTCTTCCTCTTCTCCTTCTTCCTCTTTTTCTTCCTATCATTTCTGTCACTTCTTCTCCCTCCTCTTCTTCCTCGTGTCCTTCTTCTTGTACTTCATCTTCTTCTTCTTTTACTACTACTTTTTCTTTTTCTTCTTCTTCTTCTTCTTCTCCTCCTCCTCTTTCTTCTTCCTCTTCTACTTCTTCTTCTTCTTCTTCTACTTCTTCTTTTCCTCTTCTTCTACTTCTCCTTCTTCCTATTGCTCTACTTCTTTTTCTTCGTGTTCTTCTTTTTCTTCTTCTTCTTCTTCCTCTTCTTCTTCTTCTTCTACATTATCATCATCTTTTGATTTCCTCTTCTTATTCCTCCTCTTCTATCTTCCTCTTCGTCATCTTCTTCTATTTCTTCCTCTTCTTCTTCAACTTCATCATCATCATCATTATCATCTTCATCATCATCGTCTTCTTCTTCTTCTTCTTCTTCTCCTTCTTCTTCTCCTTCTCCTTTTCTTCTTCTTCTTCTTCTTCTTCTTCTTCTTCTCCTTCCCCTCCTTCTTCTTCTTCTCTTTCTTCTCCTTCTTCTTCTTCTTCTACTTCTCCTTCTTCTACTTCTTCTACTTCATCTTCTTCCTCTTCTTCTTCTTCTTCTTCTTCAGCTTCTTCTTCTTCTTCAGCTTCTTCTTCTTCTTATTCCATTTATTCTTTTTCTTTTTCTTCTTCTTCTACATCTACTTCTTCTTCATCTCCCCGTTCTTCTTCCTCCTCTTTTTCTTCTTCAACTTTTTCTTCTTCGACTTCTTTTTCCAGCCCTTCTTCTTCTTCTTCCTCTTGTTATTCGTTCTCTTCTACTACTTCTTCTTCATCATCATCATCTTCTTCTTCTTTTACTACTACTTCTTCTTCTTCTCCTCCTATTGTTTCTTCAAATTCTTCTTCTTCTTCATTTTTTTTCCTCTTCTTCTTCTTCTCATTCTCCTTCTTCTTATTCTTTTTATTCTTTTCGTTCTTGCTCCTCTTGTACTTTTTCTTCTTCTTCTTGTACTTCATCCTCCTCTTCTTCTCCTACCTCATCTTCTTCTTCTTCCACTTCTTCTTGCACTTCTTCTTCTTCTTCAACAACATCTTCTTCTTCATCATCTTCTTCTTCTTCTTCTTCCTCTTCTTCTACTTCTTCTTCTTCTTCAACTTCTTCTTCTTCCTCTTCCTCTTTTTCTTCTTCTTCTTCTTCTTCTTCTTCTTCTTTTTCTTCTTCTTCCGCTTCTTCTTCCTTCTCTTCTTCTTCTTCTTCTTCTTCGTCTTCTTCTTTTCATCTTCTTCTTCCTTTGCTCCTTCTTCTTTTTCTTTTTCCTTCTTCTTTTACTTCTTTTACTTCTTCATCTTCTTATCTTTTTCATCTTCTTCTTCCTCTTCTTATCTTCTTCTCTTTCTACAACTTCTTCTTCTTCTTCTTCTTCTTCTCCTTCTTCTTCTTCCTCTTCTTCATCTTCCTCCTTGTTCTTCTTCTGCTATTTCTTCTTCTTCTTGTTATAATTCATCCTCTTCTACCGTCTCTTCTTCATCTTGCTCTTCCTCTTCTTCTTCTTCATTCTCTTCTTTTTCTACTTCCTCTTCTTCTTCTTGCGCTTCGTCTCATTATTATTATTATTATTATTATTCTACTTTTTCTTAGTCTTCTTCTTCTTCTTCTTCATGTTATTTTTCTTCGCCTTCTTCTTCTTCATCTTCCTCTTCCTCTTCCTCCACCTCTTCTTCTTCTTCTTATCCTTTTACTCCTCCTTCTTCTTCATTTTCCTTTTCTTATTCCTCCTCCTCAACTTCTTCTTCTTGATTTTCTTCTTCTTCATCTAATTCTCTTTCATCATCTTCTTCTTCTTCTTCTTTTTCTTCTTCTACTTCTTCCCATTCTTCATCTTCTTCTTCTTTATCTTCTTCCTCTTTTTCTTCAACTTCTTCTACT
>JAIUJO010001043.1:192500-207500 GCA_023846275.1 Vanilla planifolia
CCTTCTTCTTGCTCGTCATCCTCCTCTAATTCCTCCTTTTTTTCTAGTTCTTCTTCATCTTCTACTTCTTCTTCTTTAAATACTACTTCTTCTTCATCTCCTCTTCCTTCTCCTTCTTCTTCCTCTTCTTCTTCTTCATCATCTTCTTCTTCTTTTTCTTCTTATTCTTCTTCTCCTTCTTCTTATTCTTGCTCGTCCTCTTCTTTTGCTTCTTATTCTGCTTCTTCTTGCTCCTCTTCTTCTTCTTCTTCATCAACTTCTTCATCTCCTAGTTCTTCTTCTTCTCCTTCTTCCTCTTCTTCTTGCTTTTCTTCTCCTCCTTCTTCTTCTTCTCCATCTTCTTCTTCTTCTTCCTCTTCTTCTTCCTCTTCTTCTTCTTCTTCCTCTTCTTCTTCTTCTTGTTCTTCTTCCTCTTCTTCTTCTTCCTCTTCTTCCTTTTCTTCTTCTTCTTCTCGTTCTCCTTCTCCTTCTTCTTCTTCTCCTTCTTCTTCTTCTTATTATTCTTCTTCTTCTTCTCCTTCTACATCTTCTTCTTCTACTACTACTACTATTTCTTCTTCTTCTTCTTCTTCCTCTTCTTCTTCTTCTGCTTCTACTTTTTCTTCTTCTACTTCAGCTTCTTACAGTTCTCCTTGTACTTCTACTACTACTGCTACTACTACTTAATTTTCTTATTTTTCTTCTTCATCTTCATCTTCATCTTCTTATTCCACTTCTTATTCTTCTTCTACTCTTCTTCTCGTTCTTCTTCTTCTACCACTTCTCCTTCTTGTTCTTCTTCTTCTTCTTCTTCATCTTCATCATCTTCTTCTTCTTTTTTCTACTCTTTTTCTTCTTCCTCATCTTTTTCTTCTTTTTCTTCTTCTACCTTTATTTCATCCTCTTCTTCTACCTCTTCTTCTTCTTCCTCTTCTTCTTCATCTTCATCGTCTTCTTCTTCTTTTACTTCTTCTTCTTCTTCCACTTCATCTTCATCCTCTTCTTCTTCTTCTTCTTCATTGTCTTCTTCTTCTTCTCCTCCTTCTTCTTCTTCTTCTTCTTCTTCTTCTTCTTCTTCTTCTTATTCTTCTTCTTCCACTTCCACTTCTTCTTCTTTCTTCTTCTTCTTCTTCTTCTTCTACTACTACTACTACTACTTCATCTTCATCTCCTTCTTCTTCTTCTTCTTATCTTCTTATTCTTCTTCTTCCTCTTCTTCTTCTCCTTCTCCATCTTCTTGCTCTTCTTCGTCTTACTCCTTCTACTACTACTTCTTCTTCTTCTTCTTCTTCTTGTTCCTCCTCTTCGTCTTCCAATTCTTCATTTACTTCTTCTTCTTCAGTTTCCTTTTCCTTTTCTTCTTCCTCTTAATCTTCTTCTTCATCTTCCTCTGATTCCTTTTCTTCTTTTTCTTCTTCTTCTTCTTCTTATTCCTCTTCTACTACTTTTTCTTCTTTTTCTTCTTCTTCGTTTTCTTTTTCTTCGCCTTCTACTTCTTCATGTTCCTCTTCTTCCTCCTCCTCACCTTCCTCTTCTTCTTCTTCATCTTCTTTTTCTTCTCCTTCTTCTTCTTCATCTTCTTCCTCCTTATCTTCTTCTTCTTCTTCTTCTCCCCCATCATCATCATCATCAACATCATCTTCTTCTTCTTCTTCATCCTCTTCTTCTTCTTCTTCTTCTTCAACTTCCCTTTCTTCTTCTCCTTCTTCTTCATCATCATCTTCTTCTTGTTCTACTTCTCCTTCTTCTTCTTTTTCTTCGTCTTCCCCTTCTTCTTCTTCTTCTTCTACATCTTCCTCTTCTTCTTCTTCTTCTTCTTTTTCTTCTTCTTCTTCTTCTCTTTTCTTCATGTTCTTCTACTTCTTTTTCTTCTACTTGTTCTTCTTCTCCTTCTTCTTCTTCTCTTCTTCTTCTTCATCTTCCTCCACCTATTCTTCTATTTCTTCTTCTTCTTCTTGATCTTTTTGCTCCACTCCTTATTCTTCTTTTTAATCTATTTCTTCTTCTTCTTCTCCTTCTTCCTCTTCTTCTTCTTCCTCTCATTCATACTCTTCTTCTTCTTCTTCCTCTTCTTTTTCCTCATCTTCTTCTTCTTTTTCCTCCTCATCTTCTTATTTTTCTTCTTTCTTTTTTTCTTCTTCTACTTCTTCTTTTTCTTCTTTCTCGTCTTCTTCTTTCTATTCTTTTATTCTTCTTCCCCTCCTTCGTCTTCTTCTGCTCCTTCTTCTTCTTCTTTTTCCTTTTCCTCTTCTTCTTCGTCTTGTTCCTATTCTTCTACTTCTTGTTCCTCCTCTTCTTCTTCTTTTTCTTCTTGTTTTTCTTCTTATTTGTCCTCTTCTTCTTCTTATTCTTTTTCTTATTCTTCTCCTTCTTCTTCTTCTTCCCCTTCTTTTGGTTTTACTTCTTATTCTCCTTCTTCATCTTCTTCTTCTTCTTCAAGTTTTGCTTCTTCTACTTCTTATTATTCTTCTTCTTCATTTTCTTTTTCTTCTTCTTATTCTTCTGTTTCTCCAATCACTTCTTCTTTTTCTTCTTCTTCTTCTACTTCTTCATTTTCTTTTTCTTTTTCTTCTTCTTCTTCTTCTAGTACTACTTCTTCTTCTTCTTCTTCATCATCATTAACATCATCAACAACATCATCATCTTCTTCTTCTTAATCTTCTGCATTTTCTTCCTCTTCTTGTTCTTATTCTTCATCTTCTTCTTCTTCATCTTCTTCCTCTCCTTCTTCTTTTTATTCCTATTCTTTTTCTTCTTCTTCTTCTTCTTCTTCTTCTTATTCTTCCACTTCTTCTTTATCTTCTTCCTCTTCTTCTTCTTCTTGTTCTTCTTCTTCTTCTTCTTCTTCTTCCTCCTCCTCTTCTTCTTACTCTTCTTCTTCTTCCTCTTCTTCTTTTTCTACTTCTTGTTCTTCTTCGTCGTCTTCCTCTTCTTCTTCTTCTTCTTTTCCTTCTTCTCCTTCTTCTACAACTTCTTCTCCTTCTTCTTCTTCTTCTTGTTTTTCTTAACTTTTTCTTCTTTGTCTTCTTCTTCTTCATCTTCTTCTTTTTCTACTTCTCTTTCTTCTTCTTCTTCTTCTTCTTCTTTTTCTTGCTCATCTTCTTCTTCTTCTTCTTCTTCTTCTTCTTCTTCTTTTGCTTCTTCTTCTTCTTCTTCTTCTTCTGCTTCCCCTTCTTCTTCATCATCTTATTCCTCTTTTTATCCTTCCGCTTCTTCTTCTTCTTCTTCATCTTCCCCTTCATCATCATCATCATCATCTTCTTCTTCTTCTTCTTCTTCTAACTCTTCTTCTTCTTATTCTTATTCTTCCTCTTCTTCTTCTTCTTCTTCTTCCTATTCTACGACTACTTTTTTCTTCTTCTTCTTCTTCTTCTTCTTCATCTCCCTCTTCTTCTTCCAACTCTTCTTCTTCTTCTTCTTCTTCTTCTTTTACTACTCCTTCTTCTTCTTCTTCTTCTTCTTTTACTACTCCTTCTTCTTCTTCTTCTTCTTCTTCTTTTTCCTTTTCCTCTTCTTCTTCTTCTTTTTCCTTTTCCTCTTCTTCTTCTTCTTATTCCTACACTTCTACTTCTCCTTCCTCCTTTTCTTATTGTTTTTCTTCTTGTTTTTCTTCATATTTGTCCTCTTCTTCTTCTTATTCTTTTTCTTATTATTCTTCTTCTTCTTGCCCTTCTTTTGCTTTTTCTTCTTATCTCCTTCTTCTTCTTCTTCTTCTTCTTCTTCTAGTTTTGCTTCTTCTGCTTCTTCTTATTCTTCTTCTTCTACCTTTTCTTTTTCTTCTTCTTGTTCTTCTATTTCTCCAATCACTTCTTTTTCTTCTTCTTCTTCTACTTCTTCATTTTCTTTTTCTTCTTCTTCTTCTTCTTCTTCTTCTACTCTTCTTGTTGTTCTTCTTCTTCTACTTCTTCTTCTTCTTTCTCTTCTTCTTCTTCATCATCATCAACATCATCAACATCATCATCATCTTCTTCTTCTTCATCTTCTTGTTTTTCTTCCTCTTCTTGTTCTTGTTCTTCATCTTCTTCTTCTTTGTCTTCTTCCTTTCCTTCTTTTTATTCCTATTCTTTTTCTCCTTCTTCTTCTTCTTCTTATTCTTCCACTTCTTCTTTATCTTCTTCCTCTTCTTCTTCTTCTTCTTTTTTTTCCTCTTCTTCTTTCTCTTCTTCTTCTTCCTCTTCTTCTTCTTCTACTTCTTCTTCTTCTTCTTCCTTGCCCACCTCTTCTTCTTCTTCTTCTTTTCTTTCTTCTCCTTCTACTACATCTTCTTCTCCTTTTCTTCTTTTTCTTCTTGTTCTTAACTTTTTCTTCTTTGTCTTCTTCTTCTTCTTCTTCTTCTTCCTCTTCTTCTTCTTCTTGCTCATCTTCTTCTTCTTCTTCTTGTTCTTTTGCTTCTTCTTCTTCTTCTTCTTCTACTTCCTCTTCTTCTTCCTCATCTTCTTCCTCTTCTTCTCCTTCCTCTTCTTCTTCTTCATCATCTTCTTCTACTTCCCCTCCATCATCATCATCATCTTCTTCTTTTTCTTCTAACTCTTCTTATTCTTCCTCTTCTTCATCTTCTTCCTGCTCCTCCTCCTCCTCCTCCTCATCTTCTTCTTCTACTACTACTACTTTTTTTTCTTCTTCTTCTTCTTCTTCTTCATGTTCTTCTTCTTCTTCTTCTTCTCCCTCTTCTTCTTCCTCCTCTTCTTCATCATCATCATCATCTTCTTCTTCTTCTTCTTCTTCTTCTTCTTCTTCTTCTTTTACTGCTCCTTCTTTTTCTTCTTCTTCATCTTCCTCTTCTTATTCCTTATCTTCTTCTTGTTCTTCTCCATCATCATCTTCTTCTTCTACTACTACTTCTTCATCTCCTCTGCCTTCTTCGTCTTCTTCCTCTTCTTCTTCATTTTCTTTTGGTTCTTTTTCTTCTTCTTCTTCTTCTTGTTCTTCTTTTTCGTGCATAATATAGGTGCATATAAGCCCACAAAGACACACACATGCATATATGTATCCAAAAATTTACACGCACACACATGCACTTACATACACACACACACACATTCATGTACACAGACACACACACATGCACACTAGTATACTCATACACTCACGTACACACTCACGCATACATGCTTGGACACATGGATGCATACAACCATGTTGGAGTAGACATGCTCGCATAGTGCACACATGGACATAAACAGGCACACAGCGGCACACAGACACATACGTATGTGCACCCAATCACCTACACACACACACACACACATACATATGCATATGCATTATTTCACACTTGCATAGCACGCAGACATGCATGCACCTGCATAAGCACAAACACAAGAACACACATGCACATATGCAAACTTGCACACACAAACAATGATGTATGCACATAAAAGCACACATGCACAAGGGCACCCACACGGTTAGACACATGCATGATAGGCAAACACACATAGACACATGCACATGCATAGAAGCACATCAGCACACATGTCAACTCATAAAAATGCACACACACAAGTAGACACACATATAGAAAGACAGGCACATGCATGCACACACACTGCATGTTCATGAACTCATGCACACAGACACACAAACACACACGCATGTATGCTCACATAAATGCATCAACAAATCATCACACACAAATATGCACATAGAAGCACACACATATGCACACTAAACTTCTTGTACACAAACCCACACACACAAACATGTGCACATAAAAACATACATACACACACACACAAGCAAACATGTTAGCATGCACACACACACACACAAACACAACAACACACATGCACGTGTGCACCAACATACTTGCACATGTAGACGCAAATGTATACACACATGCAAGTGCATACACACACATATTCATATTTTCTCACACATATACAAACACATATGCACACACTCCAAGCACCACATGCACCCAAATATTCACACCCAAATGCCCACACACATGGACATGCATAGACATAGATGCACAATCTCATACACACACACAAGCTTGTGCAATACACATGCAAATAAGTCAGTACACACATACATGCATGCACACACACACACAAAAACACTCACACACATGCACACATACTCATGCACATACATACACACAAATATAAATACACATACACACAAATGCACACAAATCAACACACATGCACACTCACACACATGCATATACATACAATGCACATAGAGACATGCAAATGAACACAAACATGTACATGCATGTAGACATGCACATAGGAGCTTGCACACACACACACATACACATATGCAGATGCACAAGGACAAACATAGATTCACATGCACTCATAGACGTAAACAAAC
The DNA here is from genome assembly GCA_023846275.1 of Vanilla planifolia. Taxonomy (NCBI): domain Eukaryota; kingdom Viridiplantae; phylum Streptophyta; class Magnoliopsida; order Asparagales; family Orchidaceae; genus Vanilla; species Vanilla planifolia. The sequence goes on from JAIUJO010001043.1 coordinate 198,804, forward strand.
ACATACACATACACATGTAGGCACACACACATGCAGACACTTATGTACAAACATGCACATGCACACATATAGACACATGCACTCATGTGCAAATACACACACACACATAAACACATAGCACATACACACACATAAGAATGCACTCATGCTTAGATGAACAGCTATGCAAACATGTATGCACACAAACATGAATGCATACACAAGCACCCAAGCACACACATTCACAAGAAAACACGTAGGCATGCACATGCACACACATGAACACAAACATACACAAGCACATACACACACACATGCACTTGCACATGCACACATAAGCATATGCCCACATTTTCATACACAAGAAAATGCATGCACATTGATAGACATGTAGATACACACACACAGACACACAAATGCAAACTATAGCCATATACTTGCATGCACATGCACAAATGAATAGACACTCATATGCTTGTACACATAGAAATACAAAAACACACAAACACAAAGACTCCCAAACACACATGTTTGCTCATGCACACAAAATACACGTAGAGATGCACAAACACACATGCCTACACACATACACATGCACACACACAAAAATGCTCACGCACACGAATACACACACACACACGCTTATGCATGAACATCGACATATTTGTATACTAAAAAATGTACACGTACACACACATATGCACACACACAAAAGTACATACACACAGACATATATGCAAACATGTATGCATGCACACAAACACAAAGAGACAAATGCACATACCCAAACAAGCGTTAATGCATGCACAAACACAAACACACATGCACATAGTTGCACACAAACACACACACATGCCCACACATATGCATGTGCACGCATGTGTATGAACAAATATGAAAGCATACACACACACACGCACACAAACACCCATATACACCCACCCACACACACACACTAGTGTCTGAACATGCACTCACACACACACATTGACACACAGACACAGATGTTCACATACATAGAAATATGTATGCACACGTGTGTGCGCACACATAAAGTCAATCACATACATGCATAGACAATATCTCATGCACATATACTCACATGTACTCACACACACATACACACAAACATGTATGCACACACACATGGATGCACACACATGCTCACACATGCACACAAAGATGTGTACACCCGCATGCAAATATAAGTATAGACAAGCACCCACACATGGAGACAAGCACATGGCGACAAAATCTCACACACACATACTCATATGCTTACAAATTCACACAAGCACATGAACATGCACACACATGCATGCTCACACACACGCACACACATATGCACACACGTACGAGAACACACATGCATGGATGCATATATGGATGCACACACAAACACATGAAAACACACAAATAGAGACACTTGTAAACCCATGCACACAAACATGTACATACACACACATGAGCACATACATGTACACACACATGGACAATCACATACACGTGCACTTACACACAACACACGAGAACAATGACGCATGTGCTTGCATGCACACAAACACAAACATATGCACTCACACACACACACACTTAAACATTCCTACACACACACATGCACACACTCACCCCTCCCCCTCTCATGCACCCCTAGACACACATTTTCATAGAGAGACAAATGCACACAAACATTCACACACACAAACCCATGCACTCATACACACACATCCACATGCACACACACATACACATGCACGTAGGTACACACATGCCCAGCCACACAAAGATCTGCACTCACCTAGACACATATACACACACAAATACAAACACTCATGCAAACACATGTACACACACAGAGATGCATACAAACACACATCAACACTTAGGCATGTGCATAAACACACACATAAATACACACAACCACACACACGCATGTGTGCATAACAAAATCAAATATGCACACACATTTCTCTACAAACACTCACATGCACATATATGAACACACATGCACATGCACACAAGCACACACATACGTACATGCATGCAAACACAAGCACACACATATACACTCATGTACACACACTCACACAAGCACATGCACACACATATCACACAACCATGCACAAATACATGCACACACGCATATATGTACATGAATATTTACATGAATAAGAACCCACACATACTCAAATACACACACATGCACTCACATACATGCACACTAACATAAAACACATGTGCACTCACACACACTAATAGGCACTTATATGCACAAACGTATGTGCACAAGAACACACATACACACAAATGTATGCACACACATGGACACACACTCATGCATATGCACACACAAAAACTCGCACAAACACATTGGCACACTTGTATGATCATAATCACATAAGCACAAACTTGTACATGTTCATACATGCTAGCACACGAACATGCATGCACACCCAAACATGTACACAAATGTGTGCACACAAACACACACAGGCGCATATGAACAAACACGTGCTTGAATACACATGCGCATGCAAAACCACACCCACAAACATGCATACATGCAAACACTCGTACGACACACACAACACACATAGCAAGAAAATATGCACACACCTGCACATGCACACATACACACACAAATGTTCTTACACATATATAAACATAAGCACAGGTGCATGCACATGCATAAGCAAACACACACGCATGTATGCACATATACACACACACACATGTATGCTTGTACACATGTAAAACATGCACACATGGAAAAAACACACATACACACATAAGAAGACATGCACACACACATACACACACGTGCACATGTACAGACACACAAGCACACACACCAACACACATACTTACACAAACATAGAGATACGTACGTGTGCACACACACTGCCATGAAAAGCACACATGCACCTAAATAACCACAAAAGCACATACACTGGCATAGGCACACGCACACACAAACAATGGCTCATGAACATGCACAAATATGAAGACACAAGTACACACAGGCACACATATGCTTGCACATGCATGCAAGAACAAAAATGCACACTTATAGACACACACACGTACACATGCAGGAACACGCACAAATACAAATGCACAATTATAAACTCATGCACACACAGGCAATGATACCCACATACACAAGAATGCACATGCACACATATGCAGTTCGATACACATACAAACACACATGGACACATATTTGCTAATGCACATGCAAACACACATGCATATACACTTGCATAAACACATATTCACTTACATGCACACTAATAGGCACACACCCACACACAGACTTGTACACATGCACACACACACAATCACACATGGACACAAAAACACACATGCATGCACATTACCATACATGAACACATGTGTAAGCATATGAATGCTTATGCACACATGCACAAATACACACACACACACACTCATGCAAGCACATGCACACAAAAGCACACACACACACACAAATGCATACACACACACATTCACACATGTGCACATGCACACATGCAAACATGCTCAAGCACACAAACACACACACATACATATGCACATGCTCACACACACACAACTATAAACACTATGTAGATACACACATACACTTATACACTCACATAGGCACACACATAACATGTACACACACACTCACACAACCACACACACACACATACACCCATACACACAAACACACATGCACTTACACACATATACACACACATGAATGAACAAATAAAAGCACACACACATGCAAACGTAGACAGATAATCATATGCATGTATGGAAATGGTTATACACATATGCACACACATGCACATAAGTGCACAAACACACAAGCACATTAGCACACAAACACAAACATGCACATATGGACATATACACACGTGCATGGGCACACACTAACACAAAGAAAAAATTCAAGAACATGCACACCATGCATGCATGCAAATGTACACACACATTTTTTCACACACTCACACATGCACACAAACATGTGCACAAGTGTGTGCAAACTCACACATGCACAAATACACAAACAAGTAGACACACATAGAAGTATACAAGTACACACACACACATGTAAATACAGCACATGCACACATGCTCACACTTACACGTGCACAAACACACACATAACACATGCACAAACAACCCACACACATGTGAGTGTGTGTGCATAGACATAGATGTAGATGCATACACACACAGACATGCACAAGTACACACATGCAAACATGCATACAAGCACACACATATAGGCACATACACACACACAACTATACACAAATATACATGCAAGCATAACACACACTCACATGCATAAGAATGAGTGTATGCATACACATATGTGCACATATAAATACACCTACCAACATATGTATATGCACATAATCACACATACACACATGCACATACAAAAGCACACACGAACATGTACTCACACACACACACTAACACAGACATACACATGCACATACATGCATCTAAAGGAATGCATATAAGAAAACATAGATGCACCAACACACATACAAACACACATACAAACTCACATACACACACATACCCACAACCATACATACACGTACACATGCATAATAACAAAGACACATGCACGCAACACACACAAACATGCATGCATACACACACACATGTGCACAAAAAAAAACCAATAGCTGCACACACATGCACACACAAAGCACATACACGTGGTTGCAAACATGCATACTTGCACACTCATATGCATACAAACACCCACACACAAACATGCATGCATATGCACTCATACTCACACTTACACATAAGCACCCATCCATGCAAAAAAAATGCACAAACTCACATGTAGTTACACTATGACACACATGCTTGCACACACAAGCACACACATGCACAAACACACACATGCACACACACACACACATAGGTATACACATGCACACAAATACACATGCACATGCACATGCATGCATGCACAAACACAAGAACGTACACATGCTCATCCATGAACATGTTCAATCATGTGCATGCACTCACACACACATGTGCACACACACGAACATGCACACACATACACATATACAGACTTGAACATGCACACACACATGTGTTTGTGCACACAAATAAGTGCACACATACAAACACACATAGACATGAATGCACACACATACATCCACACGTAGATGCACATAAGTACACACAGGCATGCTTAAACATGCACAAACATACAAACACACAAGCATACATGCATGCACACACACACACACGAACACACAAATACACACATGCACATACACACACACACACACAACTACACAAACTCATGCTAAGACACACACACACAAACAAACAAACAAACACATGTAACAACACACATACAAACAAATGCACATGCACACATACACACATCTACACACACACAGATACGCACACACATGCACACTCATGCTCAGACACATGCAAATGCACACATATAGACATACTTTAAGCACAATAGCACACATGTATGCACATGCACATAAACGCACATATTTAGACACACAAACATACACAAATAATCACACCGACACAAACATAAAAGCATATGAACACACGCATGCATACACACACAGGCATGCACACATCAACACACACACAAACACATGCATGCTTACACACAAACTAATGAACACGTATGCATGCACTCACATGTATGCATGCACTCACATGCACACACAAGTACACAAGCACACAAGTGCATACGTGCCAACAAACACATTCACACCTAATAGGTAGGCATGTGTATACACATACCACTTAGGCATGCTCATGCACACATACAAACACACTCACACACATACATGTACACACACATGCACATGTAGACATAGACACACAAACACCTAAGAACAAACTAATGCACATACATACATGTATGCAAGCACACAAATTCACACACACAAACATCAAACACACACACACACACTCTTATGCATGCATGAACACATTCTTATAGTCATAGACACACAAGCATGCATGCATATGCAATTATATAAACACATGCAAACTCTTAGTAATGTACACACATGGACACACACACATACACATACACACATAGTTGCACACACTCACATGCATATGCATAAGCACATGCATACACATGCATAGGTACATAATCACACACACACATGCATGCACAAGCATGCACACATACACACATGCATACTCAACTGCACACACACACACACATGCACACCAACATACATGCATATACACATGCATGAAGACACCCAGATGTGCACACAGTCTCACATATGTACAAATGCATAAACACGCACACATACATAGACACCCATACACACATGTGCAAATGCATCTTCATGCGCACATAGAAATGCTTACATGCATCCATGAACATGTACACATAGAATCACACACCAACAAATGCACACACATGCAAACACAAACATAGGAACACACACATTATACACTTGTGCTTGCACACACACATGCACCCACAAGTAGACAAGCAAGCATGCACACACACATGCACATGCACATGCACATGAACCTCCATGCACAAATACTCACATAAACAAAAACTCAATCATGCAAGCATGCACACACACATAGACAAACACTTGCATACACACACATAGGTAAACACATGCACACATATACACACATACATGTATGTACACAAAGATGCACACACACCCTCATGGGCATGCACTAAAAGACATGTGTGGAAACACACACATGTGTATGTGCAGACACACAAAAGAATACATAGACACACCCATGCAAACACATGCATACAAAAGCAAACACAAATGCTCACAAGCTTGTAGATGTAATGTGGACACATGCATAAACACAAACATACAATCACACACATAGAGTTGCGCACACACATGAACAAATGCATGCATTTATGAACACACATGTGCCTGCATGCAAGACACACATTCATATGCACATACATAAACACCCAGACACACTTAGATACACAAACAGACACACAAACATAAGAAAATATGTGTGCACCTTCATGCATGCATATCTAGATGTATGCAAACGAACACAGACACAGGCGAACATTGGAGCACATACACATGTGCAGACGTACATGTACACAAACCCAAATATGCTCACATAGACAAATGCATAGACACACACATACACACATGTGCATAAACACATGCATCAACACACATACAAAAATATACACAAATATATACATATGCAAAAGCACATGCACACATGGACACATATGCATGTACAAAAAAACATGCATATGTGCACACACAGACACACGCATACAGACACAAACAAATTCACACATGTGCACATGCACACACACACTCGTGCACATGCACCAACACACACACACACATGCATTTGCATGTATACACACCCATACACTTGCACACATGCACACACACATGCACACCCATGGACACAAAACACGCACACTTATGCAAGCATATGCACACACACGCACACACATGTACACACAAACACTCACATGTGCACAAACATACACACATGAACATACATAAAGAAGGAAAAAAAAGAAGAGGAAAAAGAAAAAGTTGATGAAGAAGAAGAAGAGGAAGAAGAAGAAGAAGAACAAGAAGAGGTAGAAGAAGAAGATGATGAAGAAGAAGAAGAAGAAAAACTAGAAGAAGAAGAAGAAGAGGAAGATGATGAAGAAGAAGTAACAGAAGAAGTACAAGAAGAAGAAGAAGAGTTAGAAGAAAATGAAGAAGAATAAGAAGAAAGAGAAGAAGAAGAATATGAAAAAGTAAAAGAAGACGAAAAAGAACAAGAAGGGGAGGATGGAGAAGAAGAAGAAGAAGAAGTAGAAGGAGCTGGAGAAGGGGAAGAAGAAGAAGAAGAGCAAGAAGAAGAAGAAGCATAAAAAGAAGAAGGAGAAGAAGAGGAAGAAGAAGAAGAAGAAGAAGAAGTAGAAGAGGAAGAAGATGTAGATGAAGGGGAGGAAGAAGAAGAAGAAGAAGAAAGAGAGAAAGAAGATGTAGGAGAAGGGAAGGAAGAAGTAGAAGAAGAAGAAGAAGATGAAGAAGAAAAACAACAACAACAACAACAAGAATAAGGGAAAGAAGTAGAGGGACTAGAAAAATAATAATAGTAATAATAATAATAAGATGAAGAAGAAGAAGAAGAAAAAGAGGTAGAAGAAGAGGAAGAAGAACAAGTAGTAATAGTAGCAGCAGAAGTAGTAGTAGTAGTAGAAGAAGAAGAAGAAGAAGATGATGATGATCAACAAGACGAAGAGGAAAAAGTAGAAAAAGAAGGAGGAGGAGAGGAAGAAGATGAAGAAGAAGAAGAAGAAGAAGTAGTAGTAGAAAAAGAAGACGAAGGAGAAGAATATGAACTGGAAAAAGAAGAAGAAGAAGAAGAAGAAGAAGAAGAAGAAGAAAAAGAAGAAGAAGAAGCAGAAGAAGAAGAAGAAGAAGAAGAAGGAGAAGGAGAAGAAAATAAGAAAAAAAAGAATTAGAAGAAGAAAAAGAAGAAGAAGAAGAAGAAGAAAGAGAAGAAGAAGAAAGGGAAGAAGAAGAAAGAGAAGAAGAAGAAGAAGAAGAAGAAGAAGAATCAGAAGAAGAAAAGGAAGAAAAGGAAGAAGCAAAAGAAGAAGAAGAAGAAGAAGAAGAAGAAGAAGAAGAACTAAAAGAAGAAGAACTAAGAGAAGAAGAAAAATAA
>JAIUJO010001043.1:217500-220000 GCA_023846275.1 Vanilla planifolia
AAAAGAATAAAAAGAAGATGAAGAAGAAGAAGAAGCAGAGAAACATGAAGAAAAAGAAGAAGAAGATTTAGTAGTAGAAAAAGAAGTAGAAGTAGAAGAAAAAGAAGAACCAAAAGAAGAAGAAGAAGAAGAAGAGGAGGAAGAAGAAGAAGTAGAAGCAAAAGAAGAAGAGGAAGAAAAAGAAGAAGAAGAAGAAGGAGAAGAAAAAGAAAAAGAAGAAGAGAAAGAAGAAGAAGAGGAGGAACAAGGAGAAGAGGCGGAAGAAGAAGAAGAAGGGGAAGGAGGATAAGAAGAAGAAGAAGAAGAAGAAGGGGAAGAGGAGGAGGAAGAAGATGAAGAAGAAGAATGGGAAGAGGAGGAGGAAGAAGATGATGAAGAAGAAGAAGAAGAAGAAGAAGAAGATCATGATGATGATGATGATGATGAAGTGGTAGTAGTTGAAATAAAAGAAGAAAAAGAAGACGAACAAGGTGGTGATGAAGAAGAAAAGAAGAAGAAGAAGAAGAAGAAGAAGGGGAAGAATAAGGAGAAGAAAAAGAAGAAGAAGAAGAAGGAGAAGGAGAAGAAGATGAAGAAGAATTAGAAGAAGAAGAAGAAGAAGGGTAAGAAGAAAAAGTACAAGAAGAATTAAAAAAAGGAGAAGAACTGGAAGATGAAGAAGAAGAAAAGGAAGAAGAAGAAGTAGAAGAAGAAGAGCAAGAACAAGAAGAAGAAGAAGCACTAGAAGAAGAAGAAGAAGAATAAGAAGAAGAGGAAGAAGAAGAAGAGGAAGAAGAAGAGGATGAAAAAGAAGAATAGAAACAAGAAGAACAACAACAAGAAGAAAATGGAGAAGAAGAAGAAGAAGGAGAAGTAGAAGGAGAAGAAGAAGAAGAAAATGAAGCAGTAAAAAGAGGAGAAGAAGAAGAAGAAGAAGAATGATAATAATAATAATATTATTATTATTAATAATAATAATATTTAGAAGAAGAAGAAGAGGAAGAAGAAGAAGAAGTAGAAGTAAGGGAACAAGAAGATGAATAAGAAGAAGAAGAGGAAAGAGAAGAAGAAGAGGTAATAGAAGAAGAAGAAGAATTGGAAGAAGAAGAAGTAAAAGAAGAAGAAGAAGAAGAAGAAGTATTGGAAGAAGAAGAAGAGGAAGAAGAAGAAGAAGAAAAGAAGAAGAAGAAGAAGAAGTGGAAGATGGGGAAGAAGAAGAAAAAGAAGAAGAAGAAGAAGAAGCAGAAGAAGAAGAAGAAGAAGAAGAAGAAGAAAAAGAAGAAAAAAAAGAAGAAGGAAAGAAGAAGAAGAAGAAGAAGAAGAAGAAGAAGAAGTAGGAGGAGGAGAAGGAGAAGAAGGAGAAGAAAAAGAAGAAAAAGAAGAAGAAAAAAGTATCAGCAGAAGAAGAAGAAGAAGAGAAGAAAGAAAGAGAAGAAGAAGGACGAGAAGAAGAAGAAGAAGAAAAAGAAAAAGGAGAAGTAGAAGGAGATGAAGAAGAAGAAGAAGAAGTAGAAGTAGATGTTGAAAGAGAAGAAAAGGAAGAAAAAGATGAAGAAAATGAAGAAGAAGAGGAAGAAGAAACTAAATTGGAAGAAGAAGAAGATGAATTATCAGAAGGTGAATTAGAAGAATAACAAGAACAAGAACATGAAGAAGAAGAAGAAGGAGAAAAAGAAGAAGAAGAAGAAGAAGAAGTGAAAGAGGAGGAAGAAGAAGAAGAAAAAGAAAAAGAAAAAGAAGAAGAAGAAGTAGAAGTAGAAGAGGAAGAAGAAGAAGAAGAATTGCAACAAGTAGAGGAAGAAGAAGAAGAAGAAGAGGAATTGGAAGAAGAAGAAGAAGAATAAGAAGAATTGGAAGAAGAAGAAGAAGAAAAAGAAGAAGAATAATAACGACAATAATAACAGTAATGATAATAATAATAATAATAATAATAATAATAATAATAATAATAAGAGGCAGAGGATGAAGAAGTTGTAGTAGTAGTAGAAGAAGATGAGGAAGAGGAAGGAGATGAAGAAGAAGAAGGAGAATAAGAAGAAAAAGAGGAAGAAGATGGAGAAGAAAAAGAAGAAGTAGAAGATGAAGAACAAGAAAGAGAATCAAAAGAAGATGAAGAAGAAGAAGAAAAAGAGGAAGAAGTAGGAGAAGAAGAAGAATTGAAAGAAGAAGAAGAAGAAGAAGAAGAGCAAGAAGAAGAAGATGATGGTGAAGAAGAGAGGAAGATGATGAAGAAGAAGAATTAGAAGAAGAAGAAGGTGGAGGAGAAGAAGAAGAAGAAGAAGAAAAAGAAGAAAAAGAAGAAAAAGAAGAAGAATAATAATAAGATGTAGAAGAAGAAGAGTTGGAAGAAGAAGAAGAAGAAGAGGAATAAGAAGAAGAAAAAGAACAGGAAGAAGAAGATGAAGAAGATGATGAAGAAGGAAAAGTAGAAGAAGAAAAAGAAGAGAAAGAAGAAGAAGTGGAAGAAGAAGAATTGGAAGAAGAAGAAGAAGAAGAAGAAGAACTGAAGATGAAGAAGTTG
>JAIUJO010001043.1:222500-225232 GCA_023846275.1 Vanilla planifolia
AAGAAGAAAAAGAGGAAGACGAAGAAGAAGAAGAAGAAGAAGAAGAAATAGAAGAAGTACAATAAGAAGAAGAAGAAGTATAAGAAAAAGAACTAGAAGAAGAAGAAGAAGAGGAAGAAGATGAAGAAGATGAAGGAGAAGAAGTAACAGAAGAAGTACAAGAAGAAGAAGAAGAGGGAGAAGAAAAAGAAGAAGAAGAAGAATAAGAAATAGAAGAAGACGAAAAAGGACAAAAAGATGAAGAAGAAGAAGAAGAAGATGAAGAAGAAGAAGAAGAAGTGGAAGAATAAGTAGAAGAATGACTAGAAGAAGAGGAGAAAGAGGAAGATAAAGAAGGAGAAGAAGAAGAAGAAGAAGAAGTAGAAGAATAAGTACAAGAAGAAGAAGAAGAAGAGTAAGAAGAAGAAGAAGAAGAATAAGAAGAAGAAGAAGAAAAAAAAGAAGAAGAAGCGGAAAACAAAGTAGAAGAAAAATAAGAAGAAGAAGAAGAAGAAGAAGCAGAAGTAGTGGAAGAAGAAGGGGAAGAAAAAGTAAAAGAAGAAAAAGAAGAAGGAGAAAAAGAAGAAGAGAGGAGGAGGAAGAAGAAGAAGAAAAAGAAGAAGTTGAAGAAGAAGAAGAAGAAGAAGAAGGAAATGAAGAGGAAGAAGATGAGGAAGAAAAAGAAGAAGAAGAAGAAGAAGAAGAAGAAGAAGAAAATGAAGAAGAAGAAGAAGAAGAGAAGAATAGAAGAAAAGAAGAAGGAGAACCAAAAGGAGAAAGAAGAAGAAAAAGAAGAATTAGAAGCAAATGTAGAAGAAGAAGAAGAAGAAGAGGAATGTGAAGTAGTAGAAGAAGAAGAAGAAGATCAAGAAGAAAATGAAGAAGAAGATGAAAAAGAAGTAGAGAAAGTAGAACAGGGGAGGAAAAAGAAGAAAAAAAGTAGTAGAACAAGAAGAAGAAGATGAAGAAGGTAAAGAAGAAGATGTAGAAGAAGCAAACGAGGAAAAAGAAGAAGAACTAAATGAAGAAGATGGTAAGGAATAATTATGAGAAAAAGAAGAAGAGGGAGAAGATAAAGAAAAAACAAAAGATGAAGAAGAAGAGAAGAAGTAGTAGTAGAAGAAGAAGAAGAAGAAGGAGAAGAAGCAAAAGAACAATATGAAGTAGTAGTAGAAGTAGAAGAAGAGGAAGAGGAAGATGATTATAAATTAGAAGAGGAAGTAGAAGAAGATGAAGAAGAACAAAAAGAAGAAGAAGAAGAAGAAGAAGAAGAAGAAGGACAAGAAGAAGAAGAAGAAGAGGAACAAGAAGAAGAAGAATAATAACAAGAAGAAGTTATATTAGTTGAAGAAGAAGAAGAAAAAGAAACAGAAAAAGAAGAAGAAGAAGAAGAAGAAGAAGAGGAACAAGAATAAGAATAAGTTGATCAAGAAGAAGAAGTAGAATAAGAAGAATAATTAGAAGTAGTAGTTGCAGTTCCAATAAAAGAAGAAGAAGAAGTAGAAGAAGATGAAGAATAATAAGAAGAAGTAGAAGAAAAAGAACAAAAGGAAGTAGAAGAAGAAGTTGGAGAAGTAGAAGCAGAAGTAGAAGTAGAAGAAAAGGAAGAAGAAGAAGATGATGAAGTAGAAGGGGAAGTAGAAGAAGACAAAGATGAACAAAAAGAAGAAGAAGAAGAATAAGAAGGAGAAGAAGTTTTAGTAGTATTAGTAGAAGAAGAAGAAGAAGAAGAAAAAGAAGCAGAAGAAGTCGAAGAAGAAGAAGAAGAAGAAGTGGAACGAGAATAAGAAGAAGTAGATGATGAAGAAGAAGTAGAACAAGAAGAATAATTAGAAGTAGTTGTTGTAGTTGTAGTAGGAGAAGAAGAAGAAGAAGGAGAAAAAGAAGAGGAAAAAGAAAAAAAAAGGGGAAGTAGAAGAAGAAGAAGAAGTAGTAGAAGAGGAAGAAAGATAGTAGAAGTAATAGTAGTAAAAAGAGAAGAATAAGAGAAATAAAAAGAAAAAAAATGAAGTAGAACAAGAAGGAGAAGAAGAAAGAGAAGAAGAAGAAGGAAAAGAAGAAGGAAAAGAAAAAGAAGAAAAGGTTGAAAAATGGGAAGAAGAGGAAGAAGAGGAAGGAGAAGAAATGAAGAGTAAGAAAAAGAAGTCAAAGAAGAAAAAGAATAAGCAGAAAAAGAGGAAAGAGAAGGAGAAGAAAAGGAAGAAGAAGATGATGATGATGATAATGACGATGATGAAGAAGAAGAAGAAGAAGAAGAAGAAGAAGTAGTAGTAGTAGTAGAATAAGAAGAAGAAGAAGACGAAAAAGAAGAAGAAGAAGAATTAGATGAAGTAGTAGTACAAGAAAAAGAAGAAGAAGGAGAAGAAGAAGAAAAAGAAGAAGGAGAAAAGAAGAAGAAAAAGGAGTCGAAGAAGAAGGAGAAGGGAAACAAGAAGAAGGGTAAGGAGAAGAGAAGGAGAGGAAGAAGAGGGAGGAGAAGAAGGAGGAGGAGAAGAAGAAGAAGAAGAAGAAGAAAAAAGAGAACAAAAAGAATAAAAAGAAGATGAAAAAGAAGAAGAGGAAAGAGAAGAAGAAGAGGAAGAAGAAGAAGAAGAAGAAGAAGAAGAAGAATTACAAGTAGAAGTAGAAGAAGAAGAAGAGGAAGAAGAAGAATAAGAAGAAGAAGTAGTAGTAGTAGAAGAAGAAGAGCAGGAAGAAGAAGAAGGAGCAACAACAGTAGTAAAAGAAGAAAGAGAAGAAGAAGAACAACAAGA
>JAIUJO010001052.1:0-2500 GCA_023846275.1 Vanilla planifolia
AAGTAATAGTAGTAGTGGTAGAAGAAGAAGAATACAAATAAGAAGAAGAAGAAGAAATTATTGAAGTACAGGAAGGAAAAGAAGAAGAAGAAGAATAAGAACAAAAAGAAGAAAGAGAAGAAGTAGAAGATGAAGAAGGGGAAGATGGATAAGAATAAAGTAGGAGAAGAAGAAGAAGAAGAAGAAGAAGAAGAAGATAAATAAGAAGAGGAAGAAGAAGAAGAAGTAATAGTAGTAGTGGTAGAAGAAGAAGAATACGAATAAAAAGAAAAAGAAGAAGAAGAAGAAGAAGAAGAAGACAAAGAAGAAAAAATAAATGAAGAAGAAGAAGAAGAAGAAGAAGAACTAGAAGCAAAAGATGAAGAAGAATAAAAAAAAGGAGAAGGAGAAGAAGAAGAAGATGAAGAAAAAGGAGAGGAAGAAGCAGAAGAAGAAGAAGAAGAAGAAGAAGAAGAAGGAGAAGAAGAATGAGAGTAGTAAGAAGAAGAAGAAGAATGAGAAGGGGAAGAAAAAGAAGAAGAGGAAGAAAAAGAAGATAAAGAAGACGAAGAAGAAGAAGAAGAAGAAGGAGAATAATAATAATAATAATAATAATAAAAATAATAATAATAAGATGTAGAAGATGGAAACAGAAGAAGTAGAAGAAGAAGAAGAGAAGAAGAAGAAGAAGAAGAAGAGGAATAGGAAGAAAAGAAAGGCGAAGAAGAAGAAGAAGAAGAAGAAGAATAAAAAGAAGAAGAAGAAGAAGGAGACGATGAAGAACAAGAAGAACAAGGAGAAGTAGAAGATAATGAAGTAGTAGAAAAAGAGGAAATAGAAAAAGAAGAAGAAGAAGGAGAAGGAGAAGAAGAAGAAGAATAAGTGGTTAAAGAAGAAGAAAGAAAAAGAAGTGGAAGAAGGAGAAAAAGATGAAAAAGAAGACAAAGATGAAGAAGAAGAAATTGAAGAAAAAGAAGAAGATGAAAAAGATTATGAAGAAGAAGAAGAAGAATAGAAAGAGAAGAACAAGAAGGAGAAGAAGGAGAAGAAGAAGAGGAGAAGAAGGAGAAGAAGAAGAAGAAGCAAAAGTTGGAGAAGATGAGGAAGATGTAGTAGCAGTAATGGTGCAAGAAGAAGAAGAAGTAGTAGTAGAAGAAGAAAATGAAGAAGAAGAAGATGGTGATGAAGAAGAGAAGAAGGAGAAGAAGAAGAAGGTGGAGGAGGAAAAGGATAAGAAGGAGAAGAAGAAGAAGTAGTAGTAGTAGTAGTAGACGAAGAAGAAGAAAAAGTGGAAGCAGAAGAAGAAGGAAAAGAAGAAAAAGAAGGGGAAGAAGCCGAAGAAGAAGAAGAAAAAGAATAAGAAAAGAAGAAGAAAAGAAGAAGAAGAAGAACGAGAAAGAAGGAGAAGAAGAAGAAGGTGAAGAAGGAGAAGCAGATGAAGAACAAGAACAAGAACAAGAAGCAAAAGAAGAGGAAGAAGGAGAGGAAGAAGAAGAAGAAGATGATGGAGATGAAAAGACGAGGAGGAGAAGAAGGAGAAGAAATAAAAGAAGAAAGAGAAGATGCAAAAGAAGAAGAAGAAGAAGAAGAAAAGAAAGGAGAAAAAGAAGTTAAGGAAGAAGAAAAGGAGGAAGAACAAGAAGAACAGGGGACAAATAAGATGAAGAAGAGAAGAAGAAGAAGAAGAAGAAGAAGAAGAAGAAGAAAAATAAGAAGTAGAAGGACAACAAGGACAAGAAGAAGGAGAAGAAGGAAGGGAAGAAGAAATTGAACAATAAAAAAAATAATATTAATAAAAATAGTAGTAATAGCAATAGTAAATAATAATTATAATAATAATAATAGTGATAAATAATAATAATAATAATAATAAACATAGTAAATAATAATATTAATAATAATAAGAAGAAGAAGAAGAAGAGGTAGAAAGAAGAAGGAGGAGGAGCAGAAGAAGAAGAATAAAGAAGCACAATAAAGAAGAAGAAGAAGAAGAAGAAGGAGAAGAAGCAAACGAAGAAGAAGAAGAAGAAGAAGAAGAAGAAGAAGAAAGAAGAAGAAGTAGAAGAAAGGAGAAGAAGGACAAGGAAAAATGAAGAAGTGGATGAAGAAGTAGAGGTAGAAGAAGAAGAAGAAGAAGATGTAGAAGGAAAAGAAGAAGGAGAAGAAGAAGAAGAAGAAGAAGAAGAAGAAGAAGATGAAGTAGGAGAAGAATAAGAAGAGGTAGAAGAGGATGAAGAAGAGGAAGAACAAGAAGAAAAAGAAGAAGGAGAAAGAGGAGGAAGGGGAGAAGAAGATGAAGAAGAAGAAGAAGAAGAAGAAGAAGAAGAGAAGGAGAAGAAGAAGAAGAAGAAGAAGTAGAAGAGGGAAGGAAGAAGAAGAAGAAGAAGAAGAAGAACAAAAGTTTATGGAGAAGAAGGAGAAAAAGCAGAAGGAGGAGGAGAAGAAGCATTAAAAGAGAAAGAAGAAGTAGAAGAAGTAGAAGAAGAAGGAAAAAAAGTAGAAGAAAAAAGAAGGAGAAGAA
>JAIUJO010001052.1:10000-17500 GCA_023846275.1 Vanilla planifolia
GAAGGGAAAGATGGAATAGAATAAGAAGGAGAAGACAGAGAAGAAGAAGAAGAAAAAGATGAATAAGAAGAGGAAGAAGAAGAAGAAGAAGTAAAGTAGTAGAGGTAGACGTCGTAGTAGTAGTAGAAGAAGATGAATACGAATAAGAAGAAGAAGTTGTTGAAGTACAAGAAGGAAAAGAAGAAGAAGAAGAAGAAGAAGAAGAAGAACAAAAAGAAGTAGATGATGAAGAAGAAGAAGAAGAAGAAGCAGAAGCAAAAGAAGAAGAAGAATAAGAAAAAGAAGAAGGAGAAGAAGGAGAAGATTAAGAAGAAGGAGAGGAAGAAGTAGAAGAAGAAGAAGAAGAAGAAGAGGGAGAAGAAGAAAGAGAGCAGGAAGAAGAAGAAGAAGAATGAGAAGAGGAAGAAGAAGAAGAGGAGGAAGAAAAGGAAGATAAAGAAGGTGAAGAAGAAGAAGAAGAAGAAGAAGGAGAATAATAATAATAACAAAAAGAAGAAGTAGAAGATGGAGAAGAAGAAGTAGAACAAGAAGAAGAAGAAGAAGAAGAAGAAGAGGAAGAAAAGGGAGAAGAAGAAGAAGAAGAAGAAGAAGAAGAAGAAGAATAAAAAGAAGAAGAAGCAGAAGAAGAAGGAGGAGAAGAAGAAGAACAAGAAGAACAAGAAGAAGTAGAAGACAATGAAGCAGTTGAAAAAGAGGAAATAGAAGAAGAAGAAGAAGAAGAAGAAGAAGGAGAAAGAGAAGAAGAAGAATAATAAGTAGTCTAAAGAAGAAGAAGAATGAGGAGAAGAAGAAAAAGAAGAAGAAGAAAAAGAAGAAGAAGAAGTAGAAGAAGATGAAGAAGAAGACAAAGATGAAGAAGAAGAAATTGAAGAAGAGGAAGAAGATAAAAAAGATGAAGAAGAAGAAGAAGAAGAATATGAAGAAGAAGAAGAAGAATAATAAAAAGAAAAAATTGAAAGAGAAGATGTAGAAGAACAAGAAGGGAAGAAGGGAGAAGAAGAAGAAGAAGGAGAAGAAGGAGAAGAAGAAGCAGAAGTTGATCAAAATGAAGAAGAAGAAGTAGTAGTAGTAGTGGTACAAGAAGAAGAAGAAGTAGTAGTAGTAGTAGAAGAAGAAGAAGAAGAAGAAGATGGAGATGAAGAAGAGTAGAAGGAGAAGAAGAAGAAGTCGGAGGAGGAAAAGGATAAGAAGATGGAGAAGAAGAAGAAGTAGTAGTAGTAGTAGAAGAAGAAGTAAAAGTGGAAGGAGAAGATGAAGAAGGAAAAGAAGAAAAAGAAGGAGAAGAAGCTGAAGAAGAAGAAGAATAAGAAAAGAAGAAGAAGTCAAAGAAGAAGAAGAACGAGAAGATGGAGAAGAAGGAGAAGGTGAAGAAGGAGAAGTAGACGAAGAACAAGAACAAAAACAAGAAAAAGAAAAAAAAGAAGAGTAAGAAGAAGGAGAGGAAGGGGAAGAAGAAGAAGATTGAGTTGAAAGACGAGGAGAAGAAGGAGAAGAAATAAAAGAAGAATGAGAAGGAAAAGAAGAAGTAGAAGAAGAAGAAGAAAAGGAAGTCAAAAAAGGAGGTCAAGAAGAAGAACAAGAAGAACAGGACAAAGAAGATGAAGAAGAAAAGTAGAAGAAGGAGAAGAACAAGAAGAAGAAGAAGAAAAATAAAAGGAGAAGAAGGACAACAAGGACCAAAAGAAGGAGAAGAAGGAGAAGAAGAAGAAATTGAACAATAATAAAATAATATTAATAACAATAGTAATAATAGTAATAGTAAATAATAATAATAATAATAGTGATAATAATAATAATAATAATAACAACAATAATAATAATGTTAATAATAAAGAAGAAGAAGAAGAAGAAGAACGAGAAGAAGAAGAATAAGAAGCACAATAAAAATGAAGAAAAAGAAGAAGAAGAAGAAGAAGAAGTAGAAGAAGAAAAAGAAGGAGAAGAAGCAAATGAAGAAGAAGAAGAAGAAGAAGAAGAAGAACTAGAAGAAGAAGAAGAAGAAGGATAAGAAAAAGAAGAAGAAGTGGAAGAAGAAGTAGAGGTAGAAGAAGAAGAAGAGGAGGTAGAAGGAGAAGAAGGAGGAGAAGAAGAAGAAGAAGAAAAATAAAGAACAAGAAGACAAAGAAGAAGAAGGGAAAGAAGATAAAGAAGGAGAAGAAGAAGAAGAAGAAGAAAAAGAAGAGGAGGAGGAGGAGGAAAAAGAAGAAGAAGAAGAAGAAGAAGAAGAAGAAGAAGAATAAGAATAATAATAAGAAGAAGAAGTAGATGAAGAAGGAGGAGAAGAAGGAGAAGAAGTAGTAGAAGAAGGAGAAGAAGAAGAATGAGATGAGAAAGAAGAAGAAGAGGGAGAAGAAAGATAAGAAGAAGAAGAAGATGATGATGATGAAGAAGAAGATGTAGAAGAAGTACTACTCGTATTAGAAGAAGAAGAACAAGAAGAAGAAGTTGTATTAGTAAAAGAAGAAGAAGAAGAAGAAGAAGATGAAGAAGAGGAGGAGGAAGAAGAAGAAGAAGAATAAGAGGTTGAGGAGGAGGAGGAGGAGGAAGAAAAAGAAGAAGAAGAAGAAGAAGACGAAGAAGAAGAAGAAGAAGTAGATGAAGAAGAAAAAGGAGAAGAAGGAGAAGTAGTGGAAGAAGGAGAAGAAGAAGAAGGAGATGAAAAAGAAGGATTAAAAGAAAGATAAGAAGATGAAGAAGAAGAAGTGTAGTAGTATTAGTATAAGAAGCAGAAGAAGAAGAAGAAGAACAATAAGAAGAAGAAGTTGTATTAGTTGAAGAAGAAGAAGAAGAAGAAGAAGATGAGGAAGAAGAGGAAGATGGAGAAGAAGAAGAAGGAGAACAAGAACAAGAAGAAAGAGAAGGAGAAGGTGAAGAAGAAGGAGAAGAACAAGAAGAGGAAGAGCAAAAAAAAGAATAAGAAGCTAAATAAAAAGGAGAAAGAAAAAAAAGAAGGAGAAGAAGAAGAAGGAGAAGTAGAAGAAGAAAAAGAAGAAGAAGGAGAAGAAAAAGAAGTAGGAGGAGAAGAGGAAGAAGCCAAAAGAATAGAAGAAGAAGATGATGAGGAAGTAGAAGTAGTAATAGTTGAAGAGAAAGAAGAAGAAGAAGAAAAAGAAGAAGCAGAGAAAGAAAAAAGAGAAGAAGAAGGAGAGGAAGAAGAACCTAAAGAAAAAGAAGAAGAATAAGAACAAGTAAAAGCAATAGAGGGAGAGGAAGAATAAGAATAAGAAGAAGAAGAAGATGCTGATGATGAAGAAGAAGAAGAAAAAGGAGAACAAGAAGAGAAAGAACAAGAAGAAGAAGAAGAAGAGGAATAAAAGGAATAAGAAGAAGAATAAGAATAAGCATAAGAAGAAGAAGATGAAGAAGAAGAAGAGGAAAAAGAAGAAGAAGGAGAAGATGAAGCAGAAGAAGAAGAGATGATGAAGGAAAAGAACAAGAAGAAGGAGAAGAAGAAGAAGAAGAAGAAGAGGAAGAAGAAAGATAATGAGAAGAAGAAGAAAACTTAGTAGTAGTAGGAGGAGGAGAATAAGAAGAAGGAAAAGAAGAAGAAGAAGAGGAAGAAGTGGAGGAAGAACAAGAAGTACAAGAATTAGAACAAAATGAAGAAGAAGAAGAAGAAGGAGAAGAAGAAGAAGAAGGAGGAGGAGGAGAAGAAGACGAAGAAGTAGAAGTAGTAGAAGAAGAAGAACAACAACAAGAAGAAGTATAAGAAGGATAAGAAGGAGAAGAAGAAGAAGAAGAAGAAGAAGAAGAAGTAGGAGAAGAAAAAAAGAAGAAAGAAGAGGAAGAAGAAGAAGAAGTAGTAGTAGAAGAAAAAGAAGAAGTAAAAAATGAATAAGAAGAGGAGGAGGAAGAAGAAGAAGGAGAAGAAGGAGAAGAAGGAGAAGAAGAAGAAGAAGATGAAATAGAAGAAGAAGATGATCAAGAAGAAGAAGAAGAACAAGAAGAAGAAGAAGAAGATGAAGAAGATCAAGAAGAAGAAGCAGGAGGAGAAGAAGAAGAAGAAGAAGAAGAAGAAGGAGAAGAAGAAGAAGCAAAAAAAGAAGAAGAAGAAGAATAAGATGAAGAAGAGTCAGAAGAAGAAGAAAAAAAGAAAAAGAGTATGAAGAAGAAGAATAAGAAGTAGTAGAAGAAGAAGAAGAAGAAGAAGAACCTGAAGAAGAAGTAGAAGTAGAGGAAGAAGGAGAAGAAGAAAAAGAAGAAGTAAAAGAAGAGGAGGAGGAAGGTGATGGAGAAGAAGAAGAAGAAGAAAAAGAAGAAGAAGAAGAAGGAGTAGAAGAAGAAGTAGAAGTCGAAGGAGGAGAAGAAGAAGAAGAAAAAGAAGAAGAAGAAGTAAAAGAATAAGAATAAGAAGAAGAATAATAAGAAGAGGAAGAACAAAAAGAAAAAGCAGGAGAAGAGAAGAGGAAGAATACGAATAAGAAGAAGAAGAAGAAGAAGAAGAGGAATAAAAGAAATAAGAAGAAGAATAAGAATAAGCATAAGAAGAAGAAGATGAAGAAGAAGAGGAGGAAAAAGAAGAAGAAGGAGAAGATGAAGCAGAAGAAGAAGAAGATGATGAAGGAGAAGAACAAGAAGAAGGAGAAGAAGAAGAAGAAGAAGAAGAAGAAGAAGAGGAAGAAGAAAGATAATGAGAAGAAGAAGAAAACTTAGTAGTAGTAGGAGGAGGAGAATAAGAAGAAGGAAAAGAAGAAGAAGAAGAGGAAGAAGTGGAGGAAGAACAAGAAGTACAAGAATTAGAACAAAATGAAGAAGAAGAAGAAGAAGGAGAAGAAGAAGAAGAAGGAGAGGAGGAGAAGAAGACGAAGAAGTAGAAGTAGTAGAAGAAGAAGAACAACAACAAGAAGAAGTATAAGAAGGATAAGAAGGAGAAGAAGAAGAAGAAGAAGAAGAAGAAGAAGTAGGAGAAGAAAAAAAGAAGAAAGAAGAGGAAGAAGAAGAAGAAGAAGTAGTAGAAGAAAAAGAAGAAGTAAAAAATGAATAAGAAGAGGAGGAGGAAGAAGAAGAAGGAGAAGAAGGAGAAGAAGGAGAAGAAGAAGAAGAAGATGAAATAGAAGAAGAAGATGATCAAGAAGAAGAAGAAGAACAAGAAGAAGAAGAAGAAGATGAAGAAGATCAAGAAGAAGAAGCAGGAGGAGAAGAAGAAGAAGAAGAAGAAGAAGAAGGAGAAGAAGAAGAAGCAAAAGAAGAAGAAGAAGAAGAATAAGATGAAGAAGAGTCAGAAGAAGAAGAAAAAAAGAAAAAGAGTATGAAGAAGAAGAATAAGAAGTAGTAGAAGAAGAAGAAGAGGAAGAAGAACCTGAAGAAGAAGTAGAAGTAGAGGAAGAAGGAGAAGAAGAAAAAGAAGAAGTAAAAGAAGAGGAGGAGGAAGGTGATGGAGAAGAAGAAGAAGAAGAAAAAGAAGAAGAAGAAGAAGAAGGAGTAGAAGAAGAAGTAGAAGACGAAGGAGGAGAAGAAGAAGAAGAAAAAGAAGAAGAAGAAGTAAAAGAATAAGAATAAGAAGAAGAAGAATAAGAAGAGGAAGAACAAAAAGAAAAAGCAGGAGAAGAGAAGAGGAAGAATACGAATAAGAAGAAGAAGAAGAAGAAGAAGAGGAATAAAAGAAATAAGAAGAAGAATAAGAATAAGCATAAGAAGAAGAAGATGAAGAAGAAGAGGAGGAAAAAGAAGAAGAAGGAGAAGATGAAGCAGAAGAAGAAGAAGATGATGAAGGAGAAGAACAAGAAGAAGGAGAAGAAGAAGAAGAAGAAGAAGAAGAAGAAGAGGAAGAAGAAAGATAATGAGAAGAAGAAGAAAACTTAGTAGTAGTAGGAGGAGGAGAATAAGAAGAAGGAAAAGAAGAAGAGGAGGAAGAAGTGGAGGAAGAACAAGAAGTACAAGAATTAGAACACAATGAAGAAGAAGAAGAAGAAGGAGAAGAAGAAGAAGAAGGAGGAGGAGGAGAAGAAGAAGAAGTAGAAGTAGTAGAAGAAGAAGAAGAACAACAAGAAGAAGTATAAGAAGGATAAGAAGGAGGAGAAGAAGAAGAAGAAGAAGAAGAAGAAGTAGGAGAAGAAAAAAAGAAGAAAGAAGAGGAAGAAGAAGAAGAAGAAGTAGTAGAAGAAAAAGAAGAAGTAGAAAATGAATAAGAAGAGGAGGAGGAAGAAGAAGAAGGAGAAGAAGGAGAAGAAGGAGAAGAAGAAGAAGAAGATGAAATAGAAGAAGAAGATGATCAAGAAGAAGAAGGAAAAGAAGAGGAAGAAGAAGAACAAGAAGAAGAAGAAGAAGATGAAGAAGATCAAGAAGAAGAAGCAGGAGAAGAAGAAGAAGAAGAAGAAGAAGAAGGAGAAGAAGAAGAAGCAAAAAAAGAAGAAGAAGAAGAATAAGATGAAGAAGAGTTAGAAGAAGAAGAAAAAAAGAAAAAGAGTATGAAGAAGAAGAATAAGAAGTAGTAGAAGAAGAAGAAGAAGAAGAAGAACCTGAAGAAGAAGTAGAAGTAGAGGAAGAAGGAGAAGAAGAAAAAGAAGAAGTAAAAGAAGAGGAGGAGGAAGGTGATGGAGAAGAAGAAGAAGAAGAAAAAGAAGAAGAAGAAGAAGAAGGAGTAGAAGAAGAAGTAGAAGACGAAGGAGGAGAAGAAGAAGAAGAAAAAGAAGAAGAAGAAGTAAAAGAATAAGAATAAGAAGAAGAAGAATAAGAAGAGGAAGAACAAAAAGAAAAAGCAGGAGAAGAGAAGAGGAAGAATACGAATAAGAAGAAGAAGAAGAAGAAGAAGAGGAATAAAAGAAATAAGAAGAAGAATAAGAATAAGCATAAGAAGAAGAAGATGAAGAAGAAGAGGAGGAAAAAGAAGAAGAAGGAGAAGATGAAGCAGAAGAAGAAGAAGATGATGAAGGAGAAGAACAAGAAGAAGGAGAAGAAGAAGAAGAAGAAGAAGAAGAAGAAGAGGAAGAAGAAAGATAATGAGAAGAAGAAGAAAACTTAGTAGTAGTAGGAGGAGGAGAATAAGAAGAAGGAAAAGAAGAAGAGGAGGAAGAAGTGGAGGAAGAACAAGAAGTACAAGAATTAGAACACAATGAAGAAGAAGAAGAAGAAGGAGAAGAAGAAGAAGAAGGAGGAGGAGGAGAAGAAGAAGAAGTAGAAGTAGTAGAAGAAGAAGAAGAACAACAAGAAGAAGTATAAGAAGGATAAGAAGGAGGAGAAGAAGAAGAAGAAGAAGAAGAAGAAGTAGGAGAAGAAAAAAAGAAGAAAGAAGAGGAAGAAGAAGAAGAAGAAGTAGTAGAAGAAAAAGAAGAAGTAGAAAATGAATAAGAAGAGGAGGAGGAAGAAGAAGAAGGAGAAGAAGGAGAAGAAGGAGAAGAAGAAGAAGAAGATGAAATAGAAGAAGAAGATGATCAAGAAGAAGAAGGAAAAGAAGAGGAAGAAGAAGAACAAGAAGAAGAAGAAGAAGATGAAGAAGATCAAGAAGAAGAAGCAGGAGAAGAAGAAGAAGAAGAAGAAGAAGAAGGAGAAGAAGAAGAAGCA
>JAIUJO010001052.1:25000-40000 GCA_023846275.1 Vanilla planifolia
ATTAAGGATTAGAGATTAGGGATTATGCATTAGAATTTAGGGATTAAGGTTTCAAAATTAAAGATTATGGATTAAGGAGTAGGAATTAGGGAATAAGTAATAAGAATTAATGATTAACGATTAAGAATGAGGGATTAGGGATGAAGGGATTAATTTTAATGGATTAAGGATTAAAGAATTAATTCTTAAATATTAGGGATTATTGATTAGGGAATAGGGATTATGGATTAGAGATTAGTGATTATAAGTTTAGGATTAAGGATTATGTTTTAGATATTATGGATCAGAGATTAAATGTTTAAGATTTTGATTAGGGATTAGAGATTAAGGATTAAGGATTAAGGATTTTGGATTAAGAATTAGAGATTAAGAATTTGGGATTAGGAAAAACGAGGAATAAGAAGACAAAGAAGAAGAAGAGAAAAAAGAAGAAGAAAAAGTTGAGGAAGAAGTAAGGAAGAATAAAGAAGAAAGAAGAAAAAAGATAGATAGAAAAAAAGATGGAAAAAAGAATTAGGAAGGAGGAAGGAAAGAGGAAGGAAAACGAAAGAAGAAAAATGAAAGAAGAAAGAAGAATGAAGAAAGAAGAATTAAGAAAAAAAAAGTAGTAGTAGTAGAAGAAGAAGAAGAAGAAGAAGAAGAAGGAGAAGGACAAGGAGGAGGGGTAGGAGGAGGAGTAGAAGGAGAAGGAGAAGGAGAAGGAGAAGGAGAAAGAGATGGAGAAGGAGAAGGTGAAAGACAAGGAAAAGGAGAAGGAGAAGAAGAAATAAAAGAAGTAAAAGAAGAGGAAGAGGAAAAAGAACTACAAGAAGAGACGAAAATGGAGAAAAAGAAGAAGAAATGGAAGAAGAAGAGGTGGACGAAGAAAAAGTAGTAGTAGTAAAAGGAGAAGAAGAAGAAGAGGAAGGAGATGATGATGAAGAAGAAGAAGAAGAAGAAAAAGGAGTTGAACAAGAAGAAGAGAAAGATGAAGAAGAAGAAGAATCAGAATAAGAAAATTAAGAAGAGGATTACAGACTAGGGATTTAGGATTTAGGGTTTAGGATTTAATATTATAGATTAGTGAATAGAGGTTAGGGATTAAGGATTAGAGATTCATGATTAGGGATTCAAGACATAGAATTATGGATTAGAGATTAGGGATTAAAGATTAAGTAATTAAAACTAAGATTAGTGATTACAGATTAGGGATTAGGGATTGGGGATTAAGGATTTGAGATAAAGGATAAGGGATTAATGATTAGTGATAAGGAATTAGAGATTAGGGATTATGGATTATAGTTTAAGGAGTAAGGATATGGGATAAGGTATAAATGATTAAGGTTTAAGGATTAAGCATTAGGGATTAGGTATTAAGGATAGGGTTTAGGCACTAGAGATTAGGAATCATAGACTAAAGATTATGGATTAAGGATGGATTGGGCAATATGGATTAGGGATTGGGGATTAAAGATTAGGAAATACGAATTAGGAATTAGTGATTTGGGAGGGATTGATTGATGATTAAAAATTTAAGGATCAGAGATTAAGGAGGGAGGATTAAGGAGTAGGGATTAGAGAATATGGATTGAGGATTACGAAGAAGAAAAAGGAGAAGAAGAAGAAGAGGAGCAGAAAAAGAAGAAGAACAAGGAGAAGAAGAAGAAGAAGTTGAAGAAAAAGACAA
This sequence comes from Vanilla planifolia, assembly GCA_023846275.1. Taxonomy (NCBI): domain Eukaryota; kingdom Viridiplantae; phylum Streptophyta; class Magnoliopsida; order Asparagales; family Orchidaceae; genus Vanilla; species Vanilla planifolia. The sequence goes on from JAIUJO010001052.1 coordinate 26,667, forward strand.
TTTGAAGAAGGAAAGGAAGAAGTATAAGAAGAAGAAGAAGAAGTAGAAGAATTAAGGAAGAAAAAGAAGAAGAAAAAGAAGAAGAAAAAGAGGAAAAAGAAAAGGAAGAACAAGAGGAAGAAGGAGAGGAAGAGGAAGAAGACGAAGAAGAAGAAGAAGAATAAGAGGATGATGAACAGGAAGAAGAAGAAGAGGAAGTGGAAGACAAAGAAGAAAAAGAAGAACAAAAATAAGAGAGGAAGAAAAAGATGAAGAAGAAGAACAAGATGACAAAGAAGAAGAAGAAGAAGAAGAAGAAGAAGAAATACAAAAAGATGAAGGTGAAGATGAAGAAGAAGAAGGAGAAGAAGAAGAAGAAGAAAAAGAAAAAGAAGTGGAAGAAGAAGAAGAAGAAGAAGAAGAAGAAGATGATGAAGAAGAAAAAGAAGAAGAATAATAAGTAGAGGAAGAAGAAGAGGAAGAGGAGGAAGAAGAAGAAGAAGAAGAAAGGGAAGAAGAAGAAGAAAAGGAAAAGGAAAAAGAAGAAGATGAAGAATAAGAAGAAGAAAAGAAAAAAGAAGACAAAGAGGAAGAAGAATAAGAAGAAGAGGAAGATGAAGAATTAGAAGAAGGGGAAGTAGAAGAAGAAGTGGAAGAAGAAGAAGAGGAAGAAAAAGAAGTAGAAGAGAAAGATGAAGAAAAGATTGATTTAAGGATCAAGTGTTAGGGATTAAGGATTAGGTATTAGGGATTAGGGGAATGAAGAATTAAGGATTAGGTATCAAGGAATATAGATCAAAGATTTAAGAGGGAAGGATTAGGGATTGAGGATTAGTGATTTGGGAGTTAGTAATTATGGATTAAGGTTTAGGGATTAGGGATTAAGGTGTAGTGATTAGGAAATAAGCAATAGAGATTAAGAATTAGGGATTATGGATTAGAGATTAAGGAATAGGGATTAGAGATTACAGTGAAGTGATTAATGACTAGATAGTAGAGATTAGAGATTTAGAATTAAGGGATTAATTAATAAGGATTGAGGATTAGATGTTAGTGATTTAAGATTAAGGATTAGGGTTTAAGGAATAAGGATTAAAGATTAAAGATTAGAGATTAGAGATTAGAGATTAGGGATGTAGGACTTTTGTTTCAAATTTAGAGATTTGGGATTAGAGATAAAGGTATTAAGATTGCATTAGAGAATAGGGATTAGGGATTAAGGATTAAGGATTATGAATTATAGATTAAGGATTAAAGATTACAGATTACGAATTAGATAGTAGTGACTAGAGTTTAAGGATTTGAGATTAGGGATTAGAGGTTAGGGAATAAAGATTAAGTATTAGAGATTAGGGATGGATTTGTAATTAGGGATTAAGTATTAGGGATTAAGGATTAGAGAGATGAAGAAGGAAGAAAGAAGAAGAAGAAGAGGAAGAGGAAGAGGAAAAAGAAGAAGAATAAGAGAAAGAAGAAGAGGAAGAACAAAAAAGAAGGAAGAAGAAAGAAGGAAAGAGGAAGAAGGAAGAAAGAAGAAGCAAAAGAAAGAATAAGGATGAAAGTAGATAAAAAGAAGAAGAAGAAAGGAAGTAGAAGAAGAAGAAGAAGAAGGAGAAGGAGAAGGAGGATAAGGAGGAGTAGGAGAAGGGGAAAGGGAAGGAGAACGAGAAGAACAAGGAGACAGAGAAGGAGAAGGAGAATTTGAAGAAGGAGAAGAAGAAGAAGAAAGACTAAGAGAAGGAGGAATATAAGAAGGAGAAGGAGAAGGAGAAGAAGAAGGAGAAGAAGAAGAAGAAGAAGAAGAAGTGGAAGAAGAAGAGGAATAAGAAGAATAAGAATAAATGAAGATGGAGAAGAAGAAGGAGAAGAGGAAGAAGAAGAAGAGGGAGAAGAAGAAGAAGAAGTGGAAGATAAAGAAGAAGAAGAAAAAGAAGAGAAGGAAGAAAAGAAGAAGAAGAAGAGGAAGAGGAGGAAGAAGAAGAAGAAGAGGAAGACGAGGAAGAAGAGCAAGAAGAAAAAGAAGAAGAATAAAAGAAGGAAGAAGAAGAAGAAGTAGAAGAGGAAGAAGAAGAAGAAGAGGGAGAAGAAGAGGAAGAACAAGAAGAAGAAGAGGAAGAAGAGACAGATTAGGAAGTATTGTTTAGGGTTTAGAGATTAGGGATTAGGGATTAGTGTTTAAGTAGCCAATGATTACGGATTATAGATTAGGCAATATGGATTGCATATTAGGGAGGGAGTGATTAGGGATTTGAGATTGAGTATTAATGTTTAAGGATTATAAAGGGAGGGATTAGGTACTAAGTATGATGGATTAGGAATTGAGGATTTGAGATTATGGACTATATGTTAGGGATTAGAGATTAGGAATTAGGTATTAGGGATCAGGGATTAAGAAAACGGAAGAAGAAGAACACAAGGAAGAATAAGAGGAAAAAGAAAGAGAAGAAGAAGAAGAGGAAGAATAAGGAAGAAGGAAGAAGGTAGGAGGAAGGAAGACAGAAGAAGAAAGATGAAAGAAGAAAGAAGAAATACAAAAGAGGAAAGAAGTAGAAGAAGAAGGAGAAGAAGAAGAAGAAGAACGAGAAGGAGAAGGAGGAGGACAAGGAGGAGGAGAAGAAGGAGAAAGAGATGGAGAATGATAAGGAGAAGGAGAAGGGGATCGACAATGAGAAGTAGAAGTAGAAGCAGAAGAAGAAGAAGAAGAAGAAGAAGAAGAAGAAGAAATAGAAGAAGAAGAAAAAAAAGAAGAAGAAAAAGATTAAGATGTTGAAATGGAAGATGAATTACAGGAAAAGAAGAAAATGGTGAAAAAGAAGGAGAAAATGAAGAAGAAGAGGAGGAAGAAGAACTAGAAGAAACAGAACAACAACAAACAGCAGACGAAGAAGAAGAAGAGTATGATGTTGAAGAAGAAGAAGAAAAAAAGGATAAAGAGGAGGAAGAAGAAGAAGAAGAGGAAGAAGAAGAAGAAGAAAAAGAAGAAGAATAGTAAGATAAGGAAGATGAGCAAAAAGAAGAAGAAGAACATGTGGAAGAAGAGGAAGAAGAGGAGGAAGAAGAAGAAGGAGAATAGGAAGAAGAGGAGGAGGAAGAAGAAGAAAAAGAGGAAAAAGAGATGGATTAGGGATTAAGGATTAAGCGTTAGGGATTAGAGATAAGGGATTATGAAGGGAAAGATACAGGATTTGGTATTAGGAATTAAGGATTAGGGATTAAAGATTAAGGATTAAAAATTATCAATTAGGGATTAGGGATTAAGGAAAGAATTATTTATTTTGGAGTAGCAATAAAGGAATAAGTAATACAGATTAGGGATTAGGGATTAAGGACTAGGGATTAAGGATTAGAGATTAAGGCTAATGATTAACGAATAATGGATTAATGATTAAGGATTAAGGATTAATGATTAAGGGATTAGATATTATGGATTATAGGTTAGGGATTAGAGATAAGGGATTAGGTATTGGGGATTATAGATTAAGAAAGAGGAAGAAGAAGAAGATAAAGAAGAAGAGGATAAGGAAGGAGAAGAAGTAGAAGAGGAAGAATAAAAAGAAAGATGAAGAAAGAAGGAAGAAAGAATAAGGAAGAAAGAAGATGAAAGGAGGAAGGAAGAAGGAAGAAGGAATAAGAAACATGAAAGAAGAAAGAAGAACGAAGAAATAAGAAAGAAGAAAGAAGTATAAGAAGAAGAAGAACAAAAAGGAGAAGGACAATGAGAAAGAGGAGGGGAATGAGAAGGTGATGGAGAATTATAAGGAGAAGGAGAAGGGGAAGGAGATGGAGAATGATAAGGAGAAGGAGAAGGAGATGGAGAAGGGGAAAGACAAGGAGAAAGAGGAGGAGGAGGAGGAGGAGAAGAAGAAGAAGTAAAAGAAGAAATAGAAGAAGAAGAAATAAAAGAAGAAGAAGAAGAAGAAGAAGAAGAAAAAGAATAAGAAGTAGAAAAGGAAGATGAATTACAAGAAAAGAAGAAAATGGAGAAAAAGAAGAAGAAAAGGAAGAAGAAGAGTAGGAGGAAGAAGAAGTAGAAGAAGAAGAACAACAACAACAACAAAAAGTAGAAGAAGAAAAAGAAGATGATGATGATGAAGAAGAAGACTAGGAAGGTGAAGAAGAAGTAGAGGAGGTGGAAGAAGAAGAAGAAGAGTAAGATGAGGAAGATGAGCAAAAAGAAGAAGAAGAACATGAGGAAGAAGAAGAAGAAGAAGAAGAAGGAGAGGAGTAGGAAGAAGAAGAGGTGGAAGAAGAAGAAGAAAAGGAAAAAGAGATGGATTAGGGAATAAGGATTAAGGTTTAGGGATTAAAGATTAAGGATTATGAAGGGAGAGATATGGGATTAAGTTTTAGGGATTAAGGATTACAGATTAGGGATTAAAGATTAAGGATTAAGGATTATCAATTAGAGATTAGGGATTAGGGATTAAGGATTATAGATGTGGGATCATGTATTAGAGATTCAGGTTTATGGGTTAGAGATTAAGGATTAGAGATTAAAAATTAAGGATAAGGGATTAGGGATTATAGATGGATTAGGATTAGGTATTAAGGATTAAGGAATAAAGATTAGGGATTAGAGATTAGGAATTAAGGATTAGGTATTGATTAGGGATTATAGATTATAAATTAGGGAGTAGAGATTAGGTAGAGAGGGATTGAGTAGATATTATAGAAAAGGGATTAAGGATTACAAAGAAGAAGATGGAGAAGAAGAAAAACAAGAAGTAGAAGAAGAAGAACAAGAAGAAGAAGAAGAAGATGATGATGATGATGATGATGAAGAAGAAGAAGAGGAAGAAGAAAAAAAAAAGATGAAGAAGGAGAAGGAGAAGAGTAAGAAAAAGAAGAAGAAGAAGAAAGTGAAGAAGTAGAAGAAGAAGAAGAAGAAGAAGAAGAGAAAGATGAAGAGGAAAAAGAAGAAGAAGAAGAAGAACAAGAAGAAGAAGAGGAAGCTAAAGAAGAAGAAGAAGAGCATGAAGAAGAGAAGAAGAAGAAGAAGAGGAAGATGAAGAAGAAGACGAAGAAGAAGAGGAAGAAAAAAGCAAGTAGTGGAAGAGAAAAGAGGAAGAAGGAGAAGAAGAAGAAGAAAAAGAAGAACAAGTAAAAAAAGGAGCAGAGGAAAAAGAAGAAGAAGAAGAAGAAGAACAAGAACAAAAAAAGAAGAGGAAGAAGAAGAAGTAGAAGAAGAAGAGAATGAAGAAGAAGAAGAAGAACAAGAAATAGTGGAAGAAGAGGAAAAGAAGAAGAGGAAGAAGAAGAAGATAAAGATGAGGAAGAAGAAAAAGTAGTGGAAGAAGAAAAAGAAGAAGAAAAGGAAGAAGAGGAAGAAGTAGATAAAGAAGAGGAAGAAGAGATAGATTAGGGATTGAGGTTTAAGGGTCAGGCGTTTGGGGTTAAGGATTAAGGAATGAAGAATTAGGCATTAGGTATCTGGTAATACGGATTAAGGATTAGGGAGGGAGGGATTAAGGATTAGAGATTTGAGAGTTAGAAATTATAGATAAGGGTTTAAAGATTAAGGGTTAGGAATTAGAGATTATAGAGTAAGGATTAGGAAATATGTAATATAGATTATAAATAAAGAATTAGGTATTAAGGATTAGGGATGATGGGATCAAAAATTAAGGATTAGAGATTAAGAATTAATTATTAAGGATCAGGGATTAGATGCTAAGGAATTAGGATTAGGGATTAAGGATTAGGGAATAGAGATTAGGAATTAAGAATTAGAGATTATAGATTTATGATGAAAGACTTAAGATTAGAGATTAGGGATTAGAGATTAAAAGATTAGGATTAGCATTAGAGATTAGGGATTAGGGATTATGGATTAGAGATTAAAAATTAAGAATTAGGGTAAGGATTAGAGATTAAAGGTTAGGGATTATGGATTATAGATTAGGGATGAGGGATTTGGGATTAGGTATTAGGGATTACTGTTTAGAGTTCAAAGATTAGGAATTAGAGGTTAGGGATTAAAGATAAAAAATTAGAGATTAGTGATGGATTAAGGATTAGGGGTTTAGGATTAAGGATTAGGGATTAGAGATTAAGAATTAAGGATTAAGAAGACAAAAGATGGAAGAATGAAGAAAGAAGAAAGAAGAAAAAAGAAAGAAGAAGAAGAAGAAGAGGAAAAAAAAGTAGAGCAAAAAGAAGATGAAGAAGAAGAAGAAGAGGAAGAAGAAAAAAATAAAGAAGGAAGAAAGAAGATGGAATGAGCAAAGAAGAAGGAAGATGGAAAAGGAAGAAGAATTAATAAAGAAGAAAGAAGAAGGAAGAGAGAAGAAAGAAGGAAGAAAAAAAAGAAGCAAAAGTAGAAGAAGAAGGAGAAAGGGTAGGAGAAGGAGGACGAGGAGGAGGAGAAGGAGAAGGAGAAGGAGAAGGAGAAGGGGAAGGAGTGCAAGAAAGAGAAGGGGAAGCAGAAGGAGAAAGAGAATGACAAAGAGAAGGAGAAGGAAAAGAAGAAGGAGAATGAGAAGAAGAAGAAGAAGAAGAAGAAATAAAAGAAAAATAAAAAGAAGTAGAAGAAGAAGAAGAAGAAGAAAAGGAAGGAGAAGAACAAGAAAAGAAGAAGAAAGAGACGATGATGATGAAGAAGAAGAAGATGATGATGATGATGATGAGGAAGAAGAAGAAGAATAAGAAGAAGAAGAAGAAGAAGATAAAGAAGAAGAAGAATAATAATAATAAGTAAGAAGAAGAAGAAGAGAAAGAAGAAGAAGAAGAAGAAGAAGAAGAAGATAAAGAAGAGGAAGAAGAAGTGGAAGATATGGAAGAGGAAGAAGAAGAAGAAAATGAGGAAGAAAAAGAAAAAGAAGAGGAAGAAGAAGAGGAAGAGGAAGAGGAAGTGAAAGAGAAACAACAAGAGGAAGAAGATATGGATTAGGTATTAAGGGTTAGGGATTAAGGATTAGAGATAAAGGAATGAAGGATTAGAGATTATGTATCAGGTAATTTGTGTTAATGACAAGAGAGGGACTGATTAGGGATTTAGCATTTAGGAGTTATAAATTAGGGATTCAGGTTTTGGGATTAAGGATTAGAGATTAGGGAGTAGAGATAAGAGAGTAGGGATAAAGGAATAAGTAAAAATTATTAGGGATTAAAGATTAAGGATTAAGAATTCAGGACTAGCAATTAGTGGTGAAGAAAGTAATGATTAGGGATTAGAAATTAGGGATTAAGAATTAAGAGAATAATTATTAAGAATTAGGGATTTAAGAATAGAGATTAATGATTAGGGATTAGAGATTAGTGATTATGGATATTGGATTTAGGATTAGATGTTAGAGATTAGAGATTAGAGATTAATGGATTAAGATTAGCATTAAAGATTAGGGATTTGTGATTAAGGATTAGGGATAAAGGATTAGAAATTAAGGAATAGGTATTAGGGATTAGACATTAGAGATTAGAAATCAGGGATTAGAGGTTAGGGATGAAAGATTAAGGATTAGAGATTAGGGATGGATTAGTAATTCGTAATTAAGGTTTAAGGACTAAGTATTAGTATTAAGGAGAATGAAGAAGGAAGGTGGAAGAAGGAAGAAGGCAAAAAGAAGAAGGGAGAAAGAAGAAGAAGAGGAAAAAGTGGAGGAAGAAGAAGAAAAAGAAGAAGAAGAGGAAAAAGAAGAGGAAGAAGGAAGATGAAAGATGGGGGAAGGAGGAATAAGGAAGAAGGAAGAAGAAAGATGAAGGAAGAAAGAAGAAAGAAGAAAGAAGGAGAGGAAGAAGAAGAAGAACAAGGAGAAGGACAAAGAGAAGGAGAAGGAGAAGGATGATGAGAAGGAGAAGGAGATGAAAAAGGAGATAGAGAAGGAGAAGGAGATGGATAAGGACTAGGAGAAGGAGAAGGAGAAGGAGAAGGAGAAGGTGAAAGACAAAGAGAAAGAGAAGGCAAAAAAGGAGAAGTTGGAGAAGAAGAAGAAGAAGAAGGGGAAGAAGAAGAGGAATAAAAAGAATAAGAAAAGAAGAAGAAGAAAAATTAAGGAGAAGAAAAAGAAGGTGAAGAGGATGAAGAAGAAGAAGAGGAAGAAGGAGATGAAGGAGAATTAGAATCAGGAGAAAAAGAAGAAGAGGAGGAAAAAGAAGAGAAAGAAGTAGAAGATGAAGAAGAGGAGGAGGAAGAAGTAGAAGCAGCAAAAGGATAACAAGAAGAAGAAGAAAACGAGAAAGAAGAGGAAGAAGAATAGCAAGAAGAAGAAGTGGAGGAAAAATAAGAAGAAGATAGAGAAGAAGAATAAGAAGAAGAAGAAGAAGCAAAAGAAGAGGAAGAAGAGGAAAAGGAAGAAGAAGAAGAAGAAGAAGAAGAAGAAGAAGGAGAAGAAAAAGAAGAAGAAGAAGAGGAAGGAAAAGAATAAGAATAAGAGAAAGAAGAGGGGGAAGAAGAAGAAGAAGAAGAAGAAGAAGAAGAAGAAGAGGAAGAGGAAGAAGAGGAAGAAGAAGAGGAAGAAGAGCAAGAAGAAGAAGAGGAAGAAGAAGACGAAGAGGAGGAAGAGGAAGAAGAAGAAGAAGAAGGGGATGATGATGAAGAAGAGGAAAAAAGATGACGAGGAAGAATAAGAAGAAGAAGAAGAAGAAGAAGAAGAAGAAGGGGATGATGATGAAGAAGAGGAAAAAAGATGACGAGGAAGAATAAGAAGAAGAAGAAGAAGAAGAAGAAGAAGAAGAAGAAGAGATAAAAAGAAGAGCAAGTAGAAGAAGAAGATGAAGAAGAAGAAGAAAAGAAAGAAGAGGAAGAAGGAGAGGAAGAAGAAGAAGAAGAAGAAAACGAAGAAGAAGAAGAAAAAGTAGTAGAAAAAGAAGAAGAAGAAGAGAAGAAATAGTAGAAGAAGAAGAAGAAGAAGAAGAAGAGGAAGAAGATGAAGAAAAAGGAGGAGGTGAAGAATAGGAAGAAGGAGAAGAAGAGGAGGAAGAAGAAGAAGAAGAAAAAGAAGAATTAAGTTGAAGAAAAGTAAGGTGAAGGTGATGATGAAGAAGAAGAAGAAGGAGGAGAAGAAGAAGATGTAGACGATAGAGAAGTTGAAGGAGAAGAAGAAGAAGAGGTGGAAAAAGAAGGGGAAAAAGTAGTAGAAGAAGAAGAAGACGAAGTAGAAGAAGAGGAAGAAGAGAAAGAAGAAGAAAAGAAAGAAGGGGAAGAGGAATAGCAAGAAAAAGAACTGGAAGAAAAAAGAAGAAAGAGAGAATGAAGACTAGGAAGACGAAGAAGAAGAAGAAGAAGAAGATGAAGAAGGAGAAGAAGAAGAAGAAGAAGGAGAGGTTAAAGAAGAGGAAGTGGAAGAAGAAGAAGAAGAAGAAGTTGAAGAAAAATTAGAAGAAGATGAAGAAGAGGAAGAAGAAGAGGAAGAAGTGGAAGAAGAAGAGGAGGAAAAAGAAGAAGATGAGGAAGAAGAAGAAGAATAGGTAGAAGAAGAAGAAGAAGAAGAAGAAGAAGAGGAAGAAGAAGTGGAAGAGGAAGATGAAATAGAAGAGGAGACAAAATAAGAGCAGGAAGTAGAGGAAAATGTTGAAGAAGAAGTGGAAGAACATGCAATAGAAAGAATAGAAGGAAGAAAAAGAAGATGAGGAAGAAGTTTAAATGGAAGAAGAGGAAGGAGTGGAAGAAGAAGAAGAGGAGGAAGAGGAGGAAGAAGAAGAAGAAGAAGATGATGAAGAAGAAGAGAAAGAAGAATAAGATGAAGAAGAAGAAGAAGAAGAGAAGAGAAGATGAAGAAGAAGAAGATGATGATAAAGAAGAGCAGGAAGAAGAAGAAGAAGAAGAAGAAGGTGAAGATAAGAAGAAGAAGAAGAAGAAGAATTAAGAAGAAGAAGAAAAGAAAGGTGAAGAGGAGGAAGAAGAAGAAGTAGAAGAACAAACAGAAGAAGGAGATGAAGGAGAATTAGAAGGAGAAGAAGAAGAGGAAGAGAAAGAAGAAGAAGAGGAAAAAGTAGAGGAAAAAGAAGAAGAACAAGAGGAGGAACAAGAAGAAGAAGTAGAAGAAGAGGAAGAAGAAGAGGAAGAAGAGAAAGAAGTGGAAGAAGAATTGCAAGAAGAAGAAGTGGAAGAAAAAAAGAAGAGGAATAAGAAGAATTACAAGCAGATGATAAAGTAGAAACAAAATAAAAGGAAGAAGAAGAAGATGAAGAAGAGGAAGTAGAAGAAGAAGAAGAGGAAGAAGTAGAAGAAAAGAAGAAGAAGAAGTGGAAGAAGAAGAATAGGAAGAAGAGGAAGAAGAGGAAGAAGAAGAAGAAGAAGAGGAAAAAGAGAAAGAAGAGGAAAAAGAAGAGGGAGAAGAGGAAGAAGAAGATGAGGAAGAAGTAGAAGAAGAGGAAGAGGGAGAAGGAGTGGAAGAAGAAGAAGAAGAAGAAGTGGAAGAAGAAGAAGAGGCAAAAGAAGAGGAAGAAGAAGAGTAAAATGTGGAACGAGAAGAAGAAGAAGAAGTGGTACAAAGATTAAGAAGAAGAAGAAGAGGAGGAAGAAGAAAAGGATGAAGAGGAAGAAGGAGAGGAAGAGGAAGAAGAAGAAGATGAAGAAGAAGAAAAATAGATGAATATGAACAAGAAGAAAAAGTAGAAGAAGAAGAAGAAGAAGAAGAAGAAGAAGATGAAGAGAATAAGAAGAAGAAGAAGAAGAAGAAGAAGAAGAGGTTGAAGAAGAAGAAGAGGAAGAAGAATAAGAAGAATAAGAAGAATAAGAAGAATAAGAAGAATAAGAAGAAGAATTAAGGAGAAGAAAATGATGGCAAAGAGTATGATGAAGAAGAAGATGAAATAGAAGAAGAAGGAGAAGAAGAAGAAGGGTAGGTGAAAAAGGAAGGGGAAAAAGTAGAAGAAGAAGAAAAGGAGGAGGAAGAAGAAGAAGTAGACGAAAAAGAAGACGAGAAAGAAGAAGAAGAGAAAGAAGAGGAAGAAGAATGGCCAGTAAAAAAAGGAGATGAAGGCGAGACAGAGGAAGAAGAAGATGAAGAAGTACAAGAAGTGGAAGAAGAAGAAGAAGAAGAAGAAGAAGAAGAAGAAGAAGGAGAGGATGAAGAAGAGGGAGAGGAAGAAGAAAAAGAAGTGGAAGAAGAGGAGGAAGAGGAAGAAGTAGAAGATGAAGAAGAAAAACAAGAAGTGGTAGAAGTAGAAGAAAAAGAAGAAGGAGAAGCAGAAGTAGAAGAAGCGGTAGAAGAGGAAGAAGGAGAAGAATAAGAAGAATAAGAAGAATAAGAAGAAGAAAAAAAAAGAAGAAGAAGGGGAAGAGTAATAAGAAGGAAAGGGAAAAGAATGTGATGAAGTAGAAGAAGAAGAAGAAGTAGTGAAAGAAGTGGAAAAATGGGAAAAAGAAGTAATAGAAGAAGAGGAAGAAGAGTTAGATTTGGGATTATGGGTTTCGATTAGTTATTAGGGATCAGGGATAAGGGAATATGGATTAAAGAATAATGAGGGAAGGATTAAAGGTCTAGGATTAGGAATAGGTATTAGTGATTAAGGACTAGGGATTAAGCATTTAAGAGTTAGTAATAAGGGATTATGATTTTGGGATCATGGATTAGTGATTAGGGATTACGAATTAGGTAAAAAGTGATAGGGATTAGAGAATAAACAATAAGGATTAGAGATTAAGGATTCGTGATTAAGGTTTATAGATTAAGGAGTAGTGTTTAAGGATTTTGGATGAAGGGATTAATTATTAGGGATTATAGATTATGGATTAAGAATTAATGGATTAATTTTTCAAGATTAGGGATTAGATATTATCGATTTATGATTAAGGATTAAGGATTAAAGTTTAAAGATTAAGGATGTATTATTCAGGATTAGAGATCAAGGAATAGATATTAAAGATTGAAGGATTAGGATTAGAACTAGAGACTAAGAATTAGGGTTAGAGATTAAGGATCAATGATTAAGGATTAGGGATTAAGGATTATAAATTATAAATTAAGAATTCTTGATTGTAGATTAAGAATTAGGGTTGGATATTAGAGATTAGAGTTTAAAGATTAATTATTAGGGATGAGAGATTAAGGATTAAAGATTAGGGATTAGAGATTAGGGATGGATTAGGAAGATGAAGAAGACGAAGAAAGAAGAAGGAAGAAGCATAAAGGAAGAAAGAAGAAGAAGAAGAGGAGGAAGAAGAAGAGGAAAAAGATGAAAAAGAAGAAGAAGAAGAGAAAGAAGAAGAGGATGAACAAAGAAGAAGGAAGAAGGAAGAAGGAAGAAGGTAGGAAGAATGAAGAAAGAAGAAGGAAATTGAAAGAAGAAAGAAGAAAATAAAAAGAGGAAAGAAGAAAGAAAAAAGAAGGAAGAAGAAGAAGAAGAAGAAGAAGAAGGAAAAGGAGGAGGACAAGAAGAAGTAAGAGGAGAAGGAGAAGGAGGAGGTGAGGGTGATGGAGAAGGAGAAGGAAGAGAAGGAGTAAGAAAACGAGAAGGAGAAGGAGAAGGAGAAGAATAAAGACCAGGAGAAGGAGAAGAAGTAGAAGAAGGACAAGAAGAAGAAAAAGAAGAAGAAGAAATAGAAGAAGAAGAAGAAGAAGAAGAAGAAGAGGAAAAGGAAGACACAGAAGAGAAACAAGAAAAGAAGAAGGAGAAGAAGAAGAAGAAGAAGAAAGGAAGATGTAGAAGAGAAATAAGAAAAGAAGAAGAATAAGAAGAAGAAGAAGAGGAAGATGAGAAAGAAGAGGAAGAAGAAGAAGAAGAATAAAATATGGAAGAAGAAGAAGAAGAGGAAGAAGAAGGAGAAGAAGAGGATGAAGAAGTGGAAGAAGAGGAAGAAAAAGAGGATGAAGAGATGGATTAGGGATTAGAGATTAGGGTTATGGATTATGAATTAATGAAGGAATAGGGATTAGGTTTTAGGGATTAAGGATTAGGGATTTATGATTGGAAGTTATAAATTATGGATTGGTAATTAGAGATTAGGGTTTAGAGATTAAGCATTTGGGATTAAGATGATGGGATTAAGGAATAAGTAAAAGGGATTAGGGAGTAAGGTTTTTTATTTAAGGATTAGGGTTGAAGGGATTAATGAGAATGGATTAGAATTTAAGATTAAGAAATTAATTTCTTAATATTATGGATTAATTATTTAGGATTAAGGATTATGGATTAAGGAATTTGGACTAAGGATTAGGGATTAAGGATTAAAGATTATTGATTAAGAATTTAGGGCTCACGATTAATGATAAAAAATTAAGGGCTAGAGATTAAGTGATTATAATTAGGATTAGAGTTTAAGGATTAGGGATTAAAGATTTGTGATTAGGGATTTGAAATTAGGGATTCAGCATTAGAGATAAAGAAGTTTGGGATTAGGGATTTGGCATTACGGATAAAAGATTTAGAAATATGGATGAGAAATTATGGATTAGAAATCAGGGATTAGGGTT
>JAIUJO010001052.1:47500-75000 GCA_023846275.1 Vanilla planifolia
ACAACAAGAAGAGGAAGAAGAAGAATAAGAAGAAGTGGAAGAAGAAGAAGAAGAAGAAGAAGAAAAAGAAGTGGAAGAAGTAGAGGAGTGGAGGATGACAAAGAAGAAGAAGATGAGGTGGCAGAAGACGAAGAAAAGGAAGAAGAAGAAGAAGTGGAAGAAAAAGAGGAAGAAGAAAAATAGTAGGAAGAAGAAGAAGAGGATGAAGAGAAAGAAGAAAAAGAAAAGAAGAAGGGGAAGGAGAAGAGGAAGAGGAAGTAGAAGAAAAAGAAGAGGAGGAGGAAGAAGAAGAAGAAGAAGTAGATTAATTATTAAGGATTAGAGATTGGAGATTGTGGATTTAGTATTAAGGATAAGAGATTAGGGAATAGGGATTAGGAATTAGGGATTAGGTATTAGAGATTAGAGATTAGGGATGTAGGACTTAGGATAAGAGATTAGGGGGTAGGGATTAAAGATTAAAGGATTAGGATTCTGATTAAAAACTAGGAATTAGGGTTTAGGGATTTGTGATTAAGTATTTTGGAGTTGAGATTAGAGATTATTTATTTTAGATTAGCGATTAGAGTTTAGGGATTATAGTTAAGTGTCAAAGGTTAGGCATTAAATATTGGGTATTAGAGAATAGGGTTAGACTAGGAATTAAGGATTAAGGATTAAGGATTAGGAAGAAGTAAGATGGAAGAAAGAAGAAGAAGAAGAAAGAATGAAGAAGGAAGAAAATGAAGAAGAAGAGTAGGAAGAGAAAAAAAAGAAAAAGAAGAAAAAGAAGTAGAAGAAGAAGAGGAAGAAGAAAAGAAAGAATAATAACGACAAAAGGAAGAAGGAAGAAGGAAGAAGGAAAGAGGAAGGAAGAAGGAAGAAGGAAAGAGGAAGGAAGAAGGAAGAAGGAAAGAGGAAGGAAGAAGGAAGAAGGAAGAAGGAAGAAGAAACAAGAAAGAAGGAAATAGAATGAAGAAAGAAAAAAGAAGAAAGAAGGAAGAAGGAAGAAGCAGAAGAAGGAGAAGGAAAATAGGAGGATGAGGAGAAGGAGAAGGAGAAAGAGAAGGAGATGGAGAAGAGGAAGGTGAAGGAGATTGAGAAGGAGATGGAGAAGGAGAAGGTGTTAGAGTAGGGAATAGAGAAGGAGAAGGAGAAAGAGAAGTAGAAGGACAAAGTGAAGGAGAAAGGGAAGAAATAACAGAAGGACATGAAGTAGAAAAAGAAGAAGAAAAAATAGAAGAAGAAGAAGAAGAACAAGAGGAAGAAGAAGAACAAGAGATGAAGAAGAAGGAGAAGAAGAACAAGAAGAAGAGCAAGAAGAAGAAGAGGAAGAAGAAGAAGAAGAAGAGGAAGAAGAGAAAGAATAAAGAAGAATGAAGAAGGAAGGAGATAAGATGAACAAAGAAGGAATAAAGAAGAAAGAAATAAGAAGGAAGAAAGTAGAAAGAAGAATGACGAAGAAGAAGAATAAGAAGAAAAAGAAGAAAGAGAAGGAGAAGAGAAAGGGACGAGTAGAAGGAGGAGGTGAAGGTGATGGAGAAGGAGAAGGAGAAGGAGAAATGGAAGATGAGGTAGATGGAGAAGGGGAATTAGAAGGAGTAGGAGAAAGAGGAGTAGGAGAAAGAGAAGGAGAAGGTGAAGGCGAAGGAGAAAGTGAAAGACAAAGAGAAGGAGATAGAGAAGAAGAAGGAGAAGGAGAAGAATAAGAATAAGAAGAAGAAGAAATAAAAGAAGTAGAAGAACAAGAAGAAGAAGGGGATGATTGAGAGGAAGAAGAAGAGGAAGAAGAAGAATAAGAAAAAAGAAGAAGAAGATGATGAAGACAAAGAAGAAGAAGAAAAGGAAGAAGAAGAAGAAAAAGACTGAGAAGAAGAAAAAAAGAAGAGGAAGAAGAGGATGAAGAAGAGAAAGAGGAAGATAAGAAAGAAGAAGAAGAAGAAGAAGAAGAGGAAGAATAAGAAGAGGATAATGAGATTGATTAGGGATTAGGGGTTAGATATTAAGGATTAAAGAGGAAGGGATTAGGGAATATATATTACAGATTATGGAGAGAGTGATTGGGGATTAAAGAGATATTAGGGATTGTTAATTAGAGATTAGGAAGGAAGGTATTAGGTATTAGACATTAGGGATTAGGGATTGGAGATTATGGATTAGCAATTAGGGATTTGTGCTTAGGGATTAAGGATTATGGATTAAGGAGTAAGCATTAGGGAATAAGTAATAAGGAGTATGGATTAAAGATTATAAACTAAGGATTAGAGATTAAGGGATTAATGTTTAGTGATTAGGGATTAGGGATTAAGGATTAAGGGATTAATTATTAAAGACTCGTGAATATAGATTAGAGAAAAATGATTAGGGATTAAAGATTAGTTCTTAAGGATTTGGGATTTAGGATTAGGTGAAGTTCTTTGTTCCTAAGAAAATCCCACAATAAGGGGGTGAATTGTGACAAATAAAATTTTCATTCGATTTTTGATTTCATTTAAAACTTAAAATCTTTTAAGCAGGAATAAGGAAGAATAGATCACAAATGATTTTTAAGGTGGTTCGACTCAAAATCGAGCCTACATCCACCACCAACCAGTGTTGGGAAAAAACCAACAAAATCACCAAATTACAAGGGAGGTTTTTCATACGGTTTACCTTAAACCTACCTGGGATTTTACCTAAGGCTAATCCCGAACCTACTTGAGTTTTTCTGGGCTCAACTCAAACCTTGGGCTTTTGCACAATTGTCGGGATGCCCTTACCCAAAAGAAAGAAATAAAAAAAATTGGCAATACTTAAGACAATCTTAAGAGAAATATGAGGCACACATAATACCAAAAAGAGGGAGGAATAGAGATTGAAAAATTATTGAAGCAAAAACCTCCAATTTCGGGTTCCTTCTTGCAGCTTTCACTTTGTGACTTTGAAAGCATATTATGTACTTGGAATTGCTCGATATTGTGATTTGAAAGCTTTGAAATCTTAGTAATGGTAACCTCTATGAGTTCTTCATCATTCCCTAGTTATAGAGCTAAATTTGAGCTCTAAAT
Source organism: Vanilla planifolia (assembly GCA_023846275.1). Classification (NCBI taxonomy): domain Eukaryota; kingdom Viridiplantae; phylum Streptophyta; class Magnoliopsida; order Asparagales; family Orchidaceae; genus Vanilla; species Vanilla planifolia. The sequence goes on from JAIUJO010001052.1 coordinate 50,527, forward strand.
CCACTCCCAATGGCTCTAAAATGTAGGAGCCATTTGGGTAACAGACACAAAGTAGTCATCGTTCGATTTGGAGCTTTAAATGAACTTTTCTGATTGAATCTCGAATTTACCATTCGAGATCAATTCTGGTCATTTGATCTAGGTGGTCTTGATCTGGGCCATTGGATCACGCATTGGCTGTCCTGCATGTTTTAAAACAGTGTGTCCAGAAAACTACTAAAATAGAAACCTATTGTAGTGGTCCTGCATCCTCTTGTAGATCTGGCTTGGGTTCGAATCTCCTCCTTGGCATTTTACTGTTATCATGCTGCAATTTACCTTGATTGATCTAAGTCATCCGATCACACCTGCCCTTCCACCTTCTTTGACAATCGAATGGGAGTTTAGTCCCACATTGTCCAAATGTATTTGTCGTTGCTCTCTATAATACTTTCAGTTCATTTGTCTCTCGATTTGTTTAGTGTTGGCTCCTCCTTCCTCCAAGATTTTATCACTTGGTCCTGGTTGATGTGATTTCGCACTTGTTCTGGTCAGCTTTCTCTACGGGTTGAGTTCGCACTTGTTCCGTTCAGCAGCTACAGACTGATTTATCACTTGTTATGTTCAACAGCTCTTCCTGCAGCCTTTGGCTTCGCTCGCCCCTTTCGGGCCTATCAAAAAATTTTTACTTTATTTCATTTTTTAAATCCTTATAGCCTAGATGAAAGAGTCGTTGGGTCGGGTCGACTCGCCCAATGCTACAGTGAAAATTCTTGAGACTAAAGTGGTATTGTGGGAATTTTTGTGCAAAAATTTTGAATATAAGTATACCAAAATAATTTTATATTATGATAGTATTACAAGTGTCCTAGATGGCTATGAAAAGAAATTTATGAAAAATAATTCCTAAATAATTTTAAAAAATCAAATACCGATGTCTATACTTTTCATCAATAATGCTTGGCCCAAAAATCAAAATTCAAAAATTATTAAACTTATAACATTTTCAAATAATAATACTACTAGTGTGCCACTTCATCTCAAAATTTGGACATATCAAATTCAAGAAAAATAAAGAGAAACTTGAGTATAAAAATTTTAGTGAATGTCTTCAATTTCCTTGAAGCTTGCCATTATTCCAAGAGCCTTGAAGACCATTATTTTAGACATTTAAAGTTCATGACTTGACTTAATTAAATATTAACAATTTCACTTAAAGCAATCCTATATGAGATATAAATATTTATGCTTGACTCATCAAACACAAGGGTGTAACATTAGGTATTAGAGATTAGGGATTAGAGATTAAGAGGTTAGGATTAAGATTAGGGATTAGGGAATTAAGGATTACGTATTAATGATTAAGGACAAAGGATTAGAGATTAGAGATTAAGAATGATAAGTTATATGTTAGGGATTAAAGATTATGAATTAGGTATTAAAGATTATGGTTTCGAGATTAGGGGATAGAGAATCAGGATTAAGGATTAAAGATGAATTAATGATTAAGGATTAAGGATTACAATTTATGGAATAGGGAGAAGGAAGAAGGAAGATGAAAGAAGAGGATGGAAGAAAGAAGAACGATGAAGAAAGAAGGGAGAAGTGAGATGAAAGAAGAAGAGAAACTAGAAAGAAGAATGAAGAAGAAGAAGAAGGAGAAGGAGAAGGAGGAGGACGTAGAGAAGAAGAAGAAGAACAAGAGGAATTAGAAGATGAAGAAGAAGAGAAAGAAGAAGAAGAAGATGAGGAAGAAGAAGAAAAAGAAGAAATGGTAAAAGTAGAAGAAGAAGAAAAGGAAGAAGAAGAGGAAGATGAATAAGAAGAAGAAGAAGAAGAAGATGAGGAAGAAAAGAAGGATTTGGGATTAGGGGTTAAGGATTTGAGATTAAGAAGTAAGGGATTAGTTGTTAGGGATTAAGGCTTAAAGATTAAAGATTAGGCATTAAGGATTAGGGTTTATGGATTGGCAATTAGGGCTTAGGGTTTAAGGATTAAGGATTAAAGATTAAAGCATAGGGATTAAGAAAAAGTAATAGGGATTAGGGATTAAGATTTCAAGATTAGAGAGGAAGGGATTCATTATTAGGGATTAGGAATTAATGGATTAAATAGAAATAATTATGGATTAAGGATTTAGAATTAAGTATTATAGATTAGAGAATATGGATTTAGAGATTAGTGATTAAGGATTCAACATTAGGTTTTAGAGATTAAGGATTAGGTATTGGAGATTAAGTTATTATAATTAGGATTAAGAATTAATGATTAGGGATTTGGAATTAAGGAATATAGTTTAGGGACTACAGATTAAGTATTAGAGACAAGAAATTTGGGATTACAGATTTTAGATTAAGGATTAGGGACTAAGGATTAGGTATTAGGGATCAGGGTTTATGGATTAGAGATTAGAGAATAGAGATCAAGGATTAGGGATTATGGTTTAAGGATGTATTAGGGATTAAAAATTAGGGATTAGGGAATAAACATTAAATATTAGTGATTAAGGAGGCATGGATGAGGTTTACAAAATTTTAAGGATAATGGATTAGTTAGGGAGGGATTACGAAGAATAGATTAGGGAAAAGTGATTAAGGGTTATGAAGAAGAAGGAGAAGAAGAGTAAGAAGAGAAGGAGGAAGAAGACGAAGAACTAGGAGAAGAAGAAGTAGAAGAAGATAAAAAGGAAGAAAAAGAATAAGAAAAAGATGAAGAAGAACAAGAAGAAGAAGCAAAAGATGAGGAAGAAGAGGAGGAAGAAGAAGAAGAAGGGGAAGATGAATATGAAGAAGAAGTAGAAGTAAAGGAAGAAGAAGAAGAAGAAGAAGAAAGAAGAGGAATAGGAAAAGAAGATGAAGAAGAAGAAGAAGAAGAAAAAGGAGGACAAGAGTAAGAAGAAAAAGAAGTAGATGGAGGAGGTGAAGATGTTGAAGAAAAAGAAGAAGAAGAAGAAGAAGAAGATGATGATGAGGAAGATGAAGAGGAAAAAGAAGAAAAACTAGAAGAACAAGAAGAAGATGATGATGCAAAAGAAGAAGAATAAGAAGAAGTGAGGAAGAAAAAAATGAAGAAGAAGAAGAAGAAAAAGAAATAAAAGAAGAAGAAGATGATGATGAACAAGGAGGAGAAGAAGAAGAAGAAGAAGAGTTAGAGAGAAGAGAAAGAAGAAGAAGAAGATGAGGAAGAAGAAGAAAAGGAAGAAAAAGAATATGGAGAGGAAAAAGAAGAAAAGGAAGAAGAAGAAGAAGAAGAAGAAGTAGAAGTAGAAGAAGAAGAAGTAGAAGAAGAAGAAGAGAAGGAGAAGAAGAAGAAAAAAAAGAAGAGGAAGAGGAAGAAGAAGAAGAAGGAGAAGAAGTAGAACAATAGGAAGAAGAAGAAGAAGTCAAAGAAGGAGAAGAAGAATTGAAGAGAAGAAAGGTAAGGTGAAAGGGATGAAGAAGAAGAAGAAGAAGAAGAAAAAAATAGAAAAAAAACATGAAAGAGAAGTAGAAGGAGAAGAAAAAGAAGAAAAGGTTAAAAAAGAAGAAGAAAAAGTAGTAGTAGAAGAAGAAGAGGAGGAGGAAGAAGAAGAAGAAGAAGTAGAAGAAGAAGAAGAAGAGGAAGAATAAGAAGACAAAGAAGAGGAAGAATGATAGTAGGAAAAAGAAGTGGAAGAAAAAGAACAAGGATTGGATGTAGACATGGAAGAGGGGGAAGAAGAAGAAGGAAAAGAAGAAGATGAAGAAGAAGTAAAAGAAGTGGAAGAAGAAGAAGAGAAGAAGAAGAGGATGAAGAAGAAGAAGAAGAAGAAGATGAAGATGAAGAAGAAGTAGAAGAAGAGGAAGAAGAGGAAGAGGAGGAAGAAAAAGAGGAAGAAGAGAAAGAAGAAGAGGAGGAAGAAGAAGAAGAAGAGGAAGAAGAAGAAGAAGAAGAAAGAGAAGAAGAAGAAGAAGAAGAAGAAGAAGAGGTAGAAGAAGAAGAAGAAGAAGAAGACGAAGAAGAAGAAGTCGAAGAGGAAGGAGAAGAAGAAGATGATGAAGAAGAAGAATTAAGGAGAAAAAAAGGAAGGTGAAGTGGAAGAAAAAGAAGAAGAAGAAGTAGAAGTAGAAGATCGAGATGAAGGAGAATTAGAAGGAGAAGAAGAAGAAGCAGAGGAAAAAAAGAGGAAAAAGTAGAAGAAGAAGAAAAGCAATAGAAAGACGAAGAAAAAGATGAACAAGAACAAGATGAAGACGAAGAAGAAGAAGAAGAAGAGAAAGAACAGGAAGAAGAATAACAAGAAGAAGTGGAAGAAAAAGAAAAAGAAGAAGATGAAGAAAAGGAAGAAGAAGAAGAGGAAGAAGAAGGGAAAGAAAAAGAAGTAGAGGGGGAGGAAGAAGAAGTAGAAGAAGAGGTAGTAAAAGAAGAAGAAGGGGAAGAAATAGAGGTAAAAGAAGAAGAAGAGGTGGAAGAAGAAGAATCTGAAGAAGAGGAAGAAGAGAAAGAAGAAGAATAAGAGGAAGAGGAAGAAGAGGAAGAAGAAGAAAAAGAAGAAGAAGAAGAAGAAGAGGAAGAAAAAGAAGAAGAGGAAGAAGTAGTAGAAGAAGAAGAAGAAGGGGAAGAAGAAGAAGAAGTGGAAGAAGAAGAACCGGATGTTGATGATGAGGAAGAGGCAAATGAAGAGGATGAAAAAGAGAAAAATGTGGAACAAGAAGAAAAAGGAGAAGGAAAAGAAGAAGAAGAAGAAGAAGTGCTAGGAAGAATAAGAAGAACAAGAAGAAGAAGATGAGGTAGAAGAGGAAAAGGAAGAAGTGGAAGATGGATAGGAAGGAGGGGAAGAGGAAGAAGAGGAAGATGAAGAAGAAGAAGAAGGAGGAGGAGAAGAAGAAAAAGAAGAAGAATTAGAAGAAGAAGAAGAAAAAGAAGAAGAAGAAGAAAAAGAAGCAGAAGAAGAAGAAGAAGAGAAGAAGAAGAAGAGGAAGAAGATGAAGAAGAAGAAGAAGGAGAAGAACAAGAAGAAGTAGAAGAAGAATAATATGAAAGAGAAGTTGAAGGAGAAGAAGAAGAAGTGGAAGTGGAAAAGAATAGGAAAAAGTAGTAGAAGAAGAAGAAGATGAAGAGGAGGAAGGAGAAGCAGAAGAAGAAGAAGAAGAAGAAGAGGTAGAAGAAGAAGAAGAGGAAGAATAAAGAAGAAAAAAGGAAAAAAAGAAGAAAGAAGAAGGAAGATGAAAGGAGAAATGAAGAAGGAAGAAGAAAAAAGAAAGAAGAAAGAAGAAAGGAGAAATAAGAAAGAAGAAAGAAGTAGTAGAAGAAGAAAAAAGAAGAAGAAGAAGAAGAAGAAGAAGAAGAAGAAGAAGAAGGACAAGGAGGAGGAGGAGAAGGAGAAAGGGATGAAGAATATGAAGGAAATGGACAAGGAGAAGGAATTGGAAAAGGAGGAGAAAAAGAAGGACAAGGTGAAGGATAGGGAGATGAAGAAGTAGAAGAAGGAGAAGGAGAAGAAGAAGAAGAAGAAGAAGAAGAAGAAGCTAAATGGGAAGAAGAAGTGGAAGAAGAATTACAAGAAAAGAAGAAAATAGAGAAAAAGATGAAGGGGAAAAGAGAAGATGGTGAAGAAGTAGTTGTAGAGGAAGAAGAAGAAGAAGAAGATACAATTGATGATGAAGAAGAACAAGAAAAAAAGAAGAAAAGAAAAAAGAAGAAGAAAAAGAAAAGGAAGAAGAAGTGGAGGAGGAAGAAGAAGAAGAAGAAAAAGAAGAGTAAGATGAGGAAGATGAGGAAGAAGAAGAAGATGAGGAAGAAGTAGAAGAGGAAGAAGAAGAAGAAGAAGACGAAGAAGAAGAGGAAGAAGATGGGTAAGGGATTTTGCATTATAGATTAGGGATTAAGGAGGGTGAGACATGGGATTAGGTGTTAGAGATTAAGGATTTGAGATTAAAAATTAAGGACTAGGGATTATCAATTAGGGATTAGGGTTTAGAGATTAAGGATTAGGGATTAGAAAGTAGGGATTAAGAAATACGTTTTAGGATTAGGGTTAAAGATTAGGGATGAAGGGATAATTATTAGACATTATGGATTAATTATTAACGATTGAGGGTTAACGATTTAGGATTTTGGATTATGGAATAGGAAATAAGGATTAGGGATTAAGGATTATGAATTAGAGATTTAGGATTACGGATTAGAAATAAAGTGATAAATTTTAGGATTAGTAATTAGGGATTAAGGATTAGGGTTAAGAGATTAGAGATTATGGATTAAGGACTATGGATTATAGATTAGGGATTAAAGATTAGAGATCAAGTATTAGGGATTAAGAATTAGGGATTAGGGATTAGGGATCAGAGATTAAGAATTCATGATTATGGATTATAGATTAGGGATTAGGGATTAAGGATTAAGGATTAAGGATTAAGTATTAGAGATTATGGTTTAGGAATTAGAGATGAAGGATTAGAGATTAAGGATTAAAGGTTAGTGATTTTTTATCAAGGATGGATTAGGGATTAGGTATTAAGGATTGGTGATAAGGAATTAGGGATTAGTATTAAGGAGGGATGGATTAGGGATTAGAAATTTGGAGATAAGAGATTAGGGAGGGAAGGATTAAGGAGTAAGGATTATGGAATTTGGATGAAGGATTACGAAGATGAAGAACAAGAAGAAGAAGGGGAAGAAGAAGAAAAAGAAGAAGAAGAAGAAGAAGTAGAAGTACAAGTAGAAGAAGAAAAAGAAGACGAAGAAGTTGAAAAGAAAAAAAAGGATAATAATAAGAAGAAGAAGAACAAAAGAAAGAAAAAGAATAAGTAGTAGAAGAAGACGAAGAAGAAGATGAAGAAGAACAAGAAAAAAAAGAAGAAGGAAGGTGAAGAAGATGAAGAAAAAGAAGAAGAAGAAGAAAAAGAAGAGGAGAAGGAAGAAGAAGAAGAAGAAGGTGAAGAACTTGAACAAGATGAAGAAGAGGAAGATTAAGAGGAAGAAGAACAAGAAGAAGAAGTAGAAGAGGAAGATGAAGAAGAAAATGAAGAAGAGAAGAAGAAAAAGATGAAGAAGAAGATGAAGAAGTAATTAATGGAGAAGAAGAAGAAGAAGAAAATGGTGAAGAAGAAGAAGAAGAAGAAGAAGAAATAGAAAAGAAAGAAGATGATGAAGGAGGAGGAGGAGGAGGAGGAGAAGAAGAAGAAGAAGAAGAAGAAGAAGAAGAAGAAGAGTGGAAGAAGAAGAAGGGGAAGAAGAAAAAGAAGAAGATGTATAAGAAGAAAAAGAAGAAGAATAATAAGAGAAAAAAGAAGAAGAGAAAAACAAGAGATATAGAAGAAGAAGACGATGATGAAGATGAAGAAGAAGAAGAAGTAGAGGATGAAGAAGAAGAAGACAAAGAAGAAGAAGAGGAAAATAAGGAAGAAGAGGATGAAGAAGAAGACAAAGACTGGGAAGAAGAAGAAGAAGAGGTAGAAGTAGAAGAAGAAGAAGAGTAAGAAGAAGTAGAAGTAGAAGAGGAAGAAGGTATGGATTAAGAATAAGGGGTTAGAGATTAAGGCTTAAGGCTTAAGGAATGAAGGATTAAGGATTAGATAACAGGGAATACAAATTAAAGATTAAGAAGGGAAGGGTGAAGGATTTAGGATTAGGGATTTAGGAGTTAGGAATAAGTGACTAAGGTTTAGGGATTAGGGATTAAGGCGTAAGGATTACAGAATATTTAATAGAGATTAAGGATTAAGGATTAGGGATTATGGATAGTGGGTATAATGATTATAGATTAGCGATTAAGAATTAAGGGATTAATTATAAAGGACTAGGGATTAGAGATTAGTGATTTTGGTTTAAGAATCATGGTTTAAAGAATAGGAATTCGAGATTAGAGATTAGAGATTAGGGATTATGTATTATAGATTAAGGATTATAGATTAAAGATTAGGTGTTTGGGATTAGAGTTTACAGATTAGAGATTAGGGATTAAAGATTAAAGATTAGAGATTATGTATGATTAGTGATTAAGGATTAATGATTAGGGATTAGAGAGGTGGAAGAAGGAAAAAGGAAGAAAAAAGATGAATGGAAGATGAAGAAGGGTGGAAGAAGAACAGAAAAAAGAAGAAGAAAAAAAGAAGATAAAGAAGAAGTGGGAGAATAAAAAAACAAAGAAGACAGAAGGAAAGAGGAAGGAGGAGGAAGGAAGAAAGAAGAAAGAAGAAAGAGGGAGACAGAGAAGAAGGAGAAAGAGAAGCAAAAGAAAAAGAAGAAGATGGTGAAGAAGAGGAGGAAGAAGAAATAGAAGAAGAAGAAGAAGAAGAAGAAGAAGAACAAGAAAAAGTAAAAGAAGAAGAAGAGGGAGAAGAAGAGGAATAAGAAGAATAAGAAAAGAACAAGTGGCAGAAGAAGAAGAAGAAGAAGAGGAAGAAGAAGAGGAATAAGAAGAAGAAGAAGAAGATAAAGAAAAAGAAGAAGTGGGAGATAAAGGAGAAAAAGAAGAAGAGGAAGAAGAAATAGAAGAAGAAGAATAGAAAAATGACGAAGAAGGGGAAGAAGAAGAAAAGAGGAGGAAGAAGAAGAAGTAGAAGGAGAAGAAGAACAAGAGGATGAAATGATGGATTAAGGATTAGGTATTAGGGACAAGGGATTTGTAAGTAAGAAATTAGGAATTAAGAAGTAAGGATTATGAAATAAGTAATAAGGATTAGTGATAATGGTTTAAGGATTAAGAATTTGGGATTAGGGTTACAGATGAAGGGATTAATGATTAAGGATTAGGGATTATGGATTAAAAATTAAGGGATTAATTATTAATGATTAAGGATTGCAGATTAGTGATTTATGACAAATATTAAGGTTTAGGGAATTAGGATTAGAAATTAAGAATTAGAGATTACAGATTGGTGATACAGGATTCAGGATTAAAGATTAGAGATAATCGTATAAGGACTAGCATTAGAGATTAGGGATTAGAGATTAAGGATTTGGGATTAGTTATTAAGGATTAGGGATTAGAGATTAGGAATTAGCTATTATGGATTATAGATTAAAGATTATGGATTTGGAATAAGGTATTAGGGACTCGACTTTTGGAATTAGAGATTAGGAATTAGATATTAGAAATTAAAGATTAAGGATTGGAGATTATTGATGGATTAGTGATTAGGGATTAAGAATTAGGGATTCAGGATTAGGTCGATGAAAGAATGAAGAAGGAAGAAAGAAGAAGAAGAAGAGGAGAAAGAAGTAGAGGAAGAAGAAGAAGAAGAAGAAGAAGAAGAGAAAGAAAAAGAGGGAAAATAAAAAAGAAAGAGAAGGAAGAAGGAAAGAGGAAGAAGGAAAAAAGAAGAAGAAAGAAGAAAGAAGAAAGAAAAAAGAAGAAAGAAAAATGAAGAAAGAAGAAGAAGAAGAAGAAGAAGAAGGGGAAGGAGAAGGAGAATAATGATGAGGAGAACCAAGAAGAGAAGGAGAAGGGGAAGGAGAAGGAGATGGAGAAGGAGAAGGAGATGTAGAAGGGGTTAAAGCAGGAGAAGGAGAAGGAGAAAGATAAAGAGAAGTAGAAGGAGAAGAAGAAGGAGAAGGAGACGGAGAAGAAGAAGTAGAAGAAGAAGATGATGATAAAGAAGAAGAAGAAGAAGAAATAGAAGAAGAAAAAGAACAAAACAAGAAGAAGAAGAAGAGGAAGAGGAATAAGAAGAATAAGAAAAGAAGAAGATGGAGAAGAAGAAGAAGAAGAAGAGGAAGAAGAAGAAGAAGAAAAAGAAGAAGTGGAAGATAAAGAAGAATAAGAAGTAGAAGAAGAATAAGAAAAAGAAGAAAAAGATGAAGAAGAGTAAGAAGAAGTGGAGGAATAAGAAGAAGAAGAAGAATAATAATTGGAAGATGTGAAAGAGGAGGAGGAAGAAGAAGAAGAAAATTAGTAAGAAGAAGAAGAAGAAGAAGAAAAGGAAAAAGAAGAGGAGGAAGAAGAGGAATGGAGAGAAGAGATGGATTAGGGATTAAAGTTAAGGATTATGGTGAGTGGAATTAGGGAATACAGATCGTAGATTAAAGGGGGAGGGATTAGGTATTAGAGATTAAGTACTAGGGTTTAGAGATTATTGATTAGAGATGAAGGAGTTATGTAATAGAGATTATAGCTTATTGATTAAGGATTAGAGATTAGGGATTATGGATTAATAATTAGGAATTAAGGTTTAGGGAATAAGGAAGAAGAAGAAGAGGAAGAAGGAAAGGAAACAGTAGAAGAAGAAGAAGAAGAAGAAGAAGAAGAAGAAGAATAACAAGAGGAAGATTAAAGAAGAAAGAAGAAAGAATGAAAGAAAGAATAAGAAGGAAAAAGGAAGGGGAAGGAAGAAGGAAAAAAGAAGAAAGAAAAACAAAGAAGATAGACTAAAGAAGAATTAAGAAAGGACAAAGAAGTAGAAGAAGAAGAGGAGGAGGAGCAAGAAGTAGAAGAAAGAGAAGGAGAAGGAGAATTAGAAGGACTAGGATAAGCAAGAGGAGATGAAGAAGGAGATGGAGAATGAGAAGGACAAGGAGAAGGAGAAGGTGATGGAGAATTAGAAGGAAAAAAGAGAAGCTAAAAGACAGGTAGAAGGAGAAAGAGAAGGAGAAGAAGAAGGAGAAGGAGAAGAAGATGAGGAGGAAGAAGAAGAAATAAAAGAAGAAGAAGATGAAGAGAAAGAAAAATAAGAAGTTGAAGTGGAAGAATAAGGGGAAGACGAATTACATGAAAAGAAGAAAATGAAGAAGTGGAAGATGAAGAAGAGGTGGAGGAAGTGGGTAAGAAGAAGAAGAAGACGAAGAAGAAGAAGAAGAAGAGGAAGATGATGATGCAGAAGAAGAAGAAAAAGCAGAAGAGGAGGAAGAAGAAGAAGAAGAAGAAGAAGAAGAGGAAGAAGCAGAAGGAGGAGGAGGAGAAGAAGAAGAAAAAGATGAGGAAGATGAGGAAAAAAAAGAAGAAGATGATGAGGAAGAAATAGAAGAAGAAGAGGAGGAAGAAGAGGTAGAAGAAGACAAAGTAAAAGAAAAAGATGTAAAATAGATGGATTAGAGTTTAAGGATTAAAGGTTTGGGATTAGGGGTTATTGATTAAGTTGGGAAGGATTTTGGATTAGGTGTCAAGGACCAAGGATTTGGGATTATGGATTAAGGATTAAAGATTAAAGAATAGGGATTATCAATTAGGGACTAAGGATTAAGGATTAGTGAATAAGGAATAAGGATTAACGAATAAGTAATAGGGATTACGGATTAAGTATTAAGGATTAGGGTTATCGATTCGAGATGAAGAGAGTAATGATTTAGAATTAAGGATTAAGGATTAAGGATCAATTATTATGGATTAGGGATTAAGAATTTTGGATTTGGGATTACAGATTAAGGAATAAAGATTAAGGATTATAGATTATGGATTTATGATTTAGGATTATGAATTTGAGATTAAGGATTAGTGATTAAGGGATTAGAATTAAGATTAGGGATTATGGAATTGGGATTAAGGATTGAGGATTAAGCATTAGGGATCAAGGATTAGGGATAAGGGATTAAAGATTACAAATAAGTGATTATGGATTATAGATTAAAGATTAGAAATTGGGGATCAGCTAATATGGATTAGGTTGTATGGATTAGGGATTAGTAATTAAGGATTAAAGATAAGAGGTTAGGGATTTGGGATTATCGATTATAGAATATAGATTAAGGATTAGGAATTAAGGATCATAGCATAGGGATTAGAGATTAGGGATTAAAGATTAAGGATTAATTATTAGGGATTATCGATTAAGGATGGATTAGGGATTAGGGATTGGGATTCGAGATTAGGGAATAGGGATTAAGGATCAGTGATTAGTGTGGGATGGATTATGAATTACCAATTTAGGGACAAGAGATTAGGGAGAAAGTCATTACTAGTAGGGATTATAGAAAGGGGATTAAGGATTACGAAGAAGAAAGAGAAGGAGAAGTAGAAGTAGAAGAAGAAGAAGAAGAAGAAAAAGAAGGAGAAAAAGAAGATGATGAAGAAGAAGATGATGACGAAGAAGAAGAATAAGAATAAGAAGAAGATGAAAAGGAAGAAAAAGAATAATAATAAGAAGAAGATGAAGATGAAGAAGAAGAAGAAAAGAAGAAAATGAGGAAGAAGAAGAAGAAGAAGAAGAAGTAGAAGATGAAAAAAAAAAGAAGAAAAAGAAAAAGAAGATGAGGAAAAAGAAGAAAAAGAAGAAAAAGAAGTAGTAGTAGTAGAAGAAGAAGATGATGATGTAGAAGAAGGAGAAGGAGAAGAGTAATAAAAAGAAGAAGAAGAAGAAGAACAAGTTGAAGTTGAAGAAGATGAAAAAGAAGAAGAGGAAGATGAAGAAGAAAAGAAGAAGAGAAAGATGAATAAGAAAAACAAAAAGAAAAAGAAGAAGAGAGGAAGAAAAATATGGAGAAGAAGAAGAAGAAATAGTAGGAGAAGAAGAAGAAGAAGAAAAATAAGAAGGAGAAGGACAATAAGAAGTAGAAGAAGAACAAGAACAAGAACAAGAAGAAAAAGAAGAGGAAGAAAAAGAAGAAGAAGGTGAAGGAGAAGAAGAAGAGGAAGAAGAAGAACAAGAAGAAGAAGAAGAAGGACAAGTAGAGGAAGAAGAATTTAAAGAAGAGGAAAAAGAAGAAGAACATTAACTTGAAGAAGAAGAAGAAGAAGAAGAAGAAGTGGAAAAAGAAGAAGAGGAAGAAGAAGAGACATATAAGAAGAAGAAGAAGAAAAAGAAGACAAAGAAGAAGATGGAAAGGAAGAAGAAGATGAAGAATGATAAGAAGAAGAAGATGAAGAATGATAAGAAGAAGAAGATGAAGAATGATAAGAAGAAGAAGAAGAGGAGGAAGATGAGGAAGAAGTGAAAGAAGAAGAAGTCGAAGTTAAGGAAGAAGATGTAGAAGAGGTAGAAGAAGATGAAGAAGAAGAAGAAGGAGAAGGAGGAGCATTAAGAAAAGCCAAAGGAGAAGGAGAAGGAGACTGAGAATGAGAAGAAGGAGATTGAGATGGAGTTGGAGAAGGAGAAGGAGATGGAGAAGGAGAAGAAGAAGGAGAAGGAGGAGGAGGAGAAGAAGATGAAGAAGAAGAAGAAGAAGAACTAGAAGAAGAAGAAGAAGAAGAAGACAAACATGAAGTTGAGGAGGAGGAAGAAGAGAAAGAAGTATTACATGAAAAGATGAAAAAGGAGAAAAAGAATAAGGAGAAGATGAAGAAGAGGAGAAAGAAGAGGAAGAAGAGGAAGACAAAGAAAAAGAAGGAAAAGTAGAATAAGAGGAAGATGATGATGAAGAAGAAAAAGATTGAAAAGAAGAAAAAGAAGAATAAGAAGAAGAATAAATAGAACAACAAGAAGAGAAAGAAGAAGAAAGAGAAGAAGAAGAAGAAGAAGAAGATGATGATTAGGAAGATGAGAAAGAAGAAGAAGAAGAGGATGAAGATGAAGAAGAGGAAGAAGATGACGAAGAAGAACAACATACAGATTAGAGATTAAGGATTAGGGTTTGTGATTAGGGATTAAGGTTTGAGGAAGGAGGGATATGGGATTAGGTTTTAGGGACCAAGGATTAAGGGCTATGGATTAAGGATTAAAAATTAAGGATTAAGGATTATCAATTAGGGATTATGGATTTAGGATTAAGGATTAAGGATTAGAGATTAGAGCATAAGGATTAAGAGACTAATTATTAAGAATTAAGTATTAAGGATTTAGGATTTGGTATTATGGATTAGGAAATAGAGATTAAGGAATAAGAATTAGAGATTAGTGATTAGGGATTTAGGATTCAAGATTATAAATTAAAGATTAAGGATTAAGAATTAGAGATTAAAATATTAAGATTATGATTAAGAGTTAGGGATTAGGGATTACAAATTTAGGATTATGGATTAAGGTTTAAGGATTAGGGAACAAGGATTAGGGATAAGGGATTAGAGATTACAGATTAGGGATTATAGATTATAGATTAGGGTTTAAGGATCAAGTATTATGGATTAGAGTTTAAGAATTATGGATTAGTGATTAGGTATTAGGGATTGGTGGTTAGGGATTTAGAATTATGGATCACAGATTATGGATTAGGGATTAAGGAATAGGTATTAAGGATCTGGGTTTAAGGATTAGAGATTACGGATTAATGATTAAGGATTAAAGATTAAGGGTTATGGATTAAGGATGGGTGAGAGATTAGAGATTAGGAAATAGGGATTAGTGATTATGGAGGGATAGATTAGGGATTACAAATTTGGGGATAAGCAATTAAGGAGAAAGGCATTAAGTGTAGGGATTACATAATAGGGATTAAGGATTACGAAGAAGAAGGTGAAGAAGAAGAAGAAATGGAAGGAGAAGGAGAAGAAGAACAGGGAGAGGAAGAAGAGGAAGACGAAGAACAAAATGAAGAACACAAAAAGGAAGAAAAAGAATAAGAATAAGAAGAAATAGAAGAAGAAGAAGAAGAAAATGAAGAAGAAGAGGAAGAGGAAGAAGAAGAAGAAAATGAAGAACAAGAAGAAGAAGAAGAAAAAGAAGAAGAAAAAGTAGAAGAAGATGTGGAAGAAGAAGAAGAAGAAGTGAAAGAAGAAGTAGAAAAAGAAGAAGAAGAAGAAGGAGAAGCAGAAGAGCAAGATGAAGAAGAAGAACGAGTAGAAGAGGAAGATGAACAGGAAAAGGAAGAAGAGGAAGAGGAAGAAGAAGTGGAAGATGATGAAGAAAAAGAGGAAGAACAAGAGAAAGAGAGGAAGAAACAGATGATGAAGAAGAAGAAGAAGAATAAGAAGAATGAATAGAAGAAGAAGAAAAAGAAGAAAACGAGGAAAAAGAAGGAGAAAAAGAAGATGAAATATAAGAGGGAGAAGTAGATGAAGAAGGAGAAGGAGAAGAAGAAGAAGAAGAAAAAGAACAAGAGAACAAGTAGAGGAAAAGGAAGAAGAAGAACGAGAACAAGAAAAAGAAGAAGAGGATGAAGAAGAAGAAGAAGAAGAAGAAGAAGTGAACAAAAAAGAAGAGGAAGAAGAAAAGAAGACAAAGAAGATGAAAAAGAAGAAGAAGATGAAGATTTAGAAGAAGTAGAAGAAGAAGACAAGGATAAGGTAGAAGAAGAAGAAGAAGATGTAGAAGAAGAAGAGAGGAAGAAGAAGAAGTACACAGAGAAGAGGAAGAAGGGATAGATTAGGGATCTAGGGTTAGGATTAGTGATAAGGGTTTAGGGAATGAAGGATTAAGGATTAGATATTAGAGAATATGGATTAAAGATTTGAAAGGGAGGGATTAGGGATTTGTGAGTTAGCAATTTAGGATTAAGGTTTAAGAGTTAGGGATTAGAGATTAGTGTGTAAGGATTAAGGAATAGGTGATAAGGATTAGGGATAAAGTATTAAGGCTTAAGTATTATGAATAAAGGGATTAATGATTATTGATTTGGTATTAGGAATTAAAAATTAAGAGATTAATTATTAAGGATTAGGATTAGAGACTAGTGATTTAGGATTAAGGATTAGTCATTTGGGATTTAGAATTAGGGATTAAGATTTAAGGATTAAGGATTAGAGATTGGAGATTAAGAAAGTAGGATTTAGAATTTGAGATTAGAGAGTAAGGATTAGAGATAAAAATACTAGGATTAGTATTAGAGATTAGGGATTAAGGATTAAGAATTTAGGATTGGTGATTAAGGATTAAAGATTATGGATTGAGGATTATAGATTAAAGATTAGGGATTATGAATTACAAATTAGCGATGAAGGATTAGGTCTTAGGGATTACAGATTAGCGATTAGTGATTAAGGATTTAAGATTCAAGATAATGAATTTGAGATTAGGGATTATAGATTATGAGATTAAGATTAAGATTAAGATTAAGGATCATGGATTTGGGATTATAGATTAGGGATTAAAGGTCAAGGATTAGGGATAAGATTTTAGGGATTGTAGATTTAGGATTATGGATTATAGATTAGGGATTAGAGACTAGGGATGAGGTATTAAGGATTAGGATTTAGTGATTAAGGTTTATGGATTAGAGGTTAGGGATTTGGGATTATGGACTATAGATTATAAATTAGGGATTAGTGATTTGGCATTAGGCATTAGGGTTTTGGGATTAAGGATTAAAGATTAGGGTTTAATGATTAGGTATTATAGATTAAAGATGGATTAAAGATTAGTGATTAAAGATTGACGATTAGAGATTAGGAAATAAGGATTAAGAATTAGTGATTTGGAAAGGATGGATTAGGGTTTACAAATTTAGGGACAAGAGATTAGGGAGAAAGGCATTACGAGTAGGGATTAAAGAACAAGGATTAAGGATTGCAAAGAAAGAGAAGAAGAAGAAGAAAAGGAAGAAGAAGAAGGACAAGTAAAAGAAGAAGAAGAAGAACAAGTACTAGAAGAAAAAGAAGTTGACGATGACGATGATGATGAAGAAGACGAAGAAGAAGAAAAAAGCGAAAAGGAAGAAAAAGATTAAGAAGAAGAAGAAGATGTAGAAGAAGAAGAAGTCGAAGAAGAAGAAGATGTAGAAGAAGAAGTCGAAGAAGAAGAAGAGGAAGATGAAGAAGAAGAGAAAGAGGAAGAAGAAGAAGAAAATAAAGAAGAAGAACTAGAAGAAGAAAATAAAGAAGAAGAAGAAGAAGAAGAAGAAGAAGAAGAAGAAGAAGAAGAAGTAGAAAAAGAAGAAGAGGTAGAAAAAGTAGAATAAGAGGTGGAAGAAGAAGAAGAAGTGGAAGAAGAAGAAGAAGAAGAAGAAGGAGAAGGAGAAGAGTGAGATGAAGAAGAACAAGAAGAAGGTGAAGAAGTTGAAGAAGAAGAAGAAGAACAAGAAGAATAAGGACATGTAGATAAAGAAGAAAAGGAAGAAGAAGAGGAAGAGGAAGAAGAAGAACAATAAGAGCAAGAACAAGAAGACAAGAAGAAGAAGAAGAAGAAGAAGAAGTGCAGAGATAAGAAGAGAAAGAAGGAGAGATGTAGGAAAAGAAGAAGATGATGATGAAGAAGAAGAGGAAGAAGAAGTAGAAGAAGAAGAAAAGAAAGAAGAAGAAAAGAAAGAAGAAGCAGAAGAAGAAGATGACGAAGTAGTGAAAGAAGAAGAAGAAGAAGAAGAATAAGATGATGAAGAAGAGGAAGAAGAAGAAGAGGTAGAAGAAGAAGAAGAAGAAGAAGAAGAGGTAGAAGAAGAAGAAGAAGAAGTAGAGGAAGAAGAGGAAGAAAAGATAGATTAGGGATCTAGGGTAGGGATTAGTCATTAGGGATTAAGGAATTAAGGATTATAGATTAGGTATCAAGGAATATGGATTAAAGATTTGGAAGAAGAGATTAGGGATTTTGGGGTTGGTATTTAGAGATTAAGTTTTATGAATTAATGATTAGAGATTAGGAAGTAAGGATTATGGAATATGTAATAAGGATTAGGGATTTAGAATTAAGGATTAAGGATTATCGATTAAGGATTAAGGATTAAGGATTAATGATTATGGATGAAGGGATTAGTGATTATGGATTAGTCATTAGGGATTAAAAATTAGTGAATAATTTTTAACGATTAGGTTTTAGAGATTAGTGATTTAGGATTAGGGATTAGAGATTAGTGATTTAAGATTAGGGATTAGAGATTAGTTACTCAAAATTAGGGATTAAGATTTTAGGGAATAGGGATTAAGGATCAGAGATTAGAGATTAGGGATGTAGGTTCTAGGATTAGTGATTTTAGATATTGAATTAGAGATAAAGATAATAGGATTAGTATTAGAGAATATGGATTAAGAATTTGAGATTAGTGATTAAGGATTAAGGATTAGAGCTTAAAGATTAGGGATTATGGGTTATATATTAGGGATTATGGATTAGTCTTAAGGATTATGCATTAGGGAATAAAGATTAGGGATTAAGAATTAGAGATTAGTGATTAGGTATTTAGGATCAGGATAATGAATTAGAGATTATGGATTAGGGATTAAGGATTAAGAGATTAAGTTTATGAATAGGGATTTAGGATTATAGATTAGGGATTAGGGATTATGGATTAGAGATTAAGGATCAAGGATTAGGCATAAGAGATTTGAGATTACAGATTATAGATTATGGAATATATGTTAAGTACTAGAGATTACGGATCCAGTATCAGAAGGTTTCACGATTAAGGTTTAGGGATTAGAGGTTAGGAATTTGGGATTATGGATTTTAGATTACAGATTATGGATTATATGTTAGGGATTAGAGATCAGGGATTAAGTATTAAAAATTAGGGTTTTAGGATAATGGATTACTGATTAAGGTTTAGGGATTAGAGGTTAACGAATTGGGATTATGGATTATAGATTGCATATTAGGATTAGGGATTAGCAATTAAGGTTTAAAGATTGGAAATTAGAGATTAATAATTAAAGATACTAGATGAAGGATAGATTAGGCATTTTTATTGGTGATTAGAGAATAGGGAATAGGGATTAGAGATTAGTGATTAGGGAGGGATAGATTAAGGATTACAAATTTAGGGGTAAGAGATTAAGGAGAAAGGCATTAGAAGTAAGGATTATAGAATAAGGGTTAAGGATTACGAAGAAAGAGAAGAAGAAGAAGAAAATGAAGAAGAAGAAGAAGAAGAAGAAAAAGAAGAAGAAGAAATAGAAGAAGAGAAGAAGAAGACAAAAAGGCAGAAAAAGAATAATAAGAAGAAGAAGATGATGAAGAAGAAGAAGTAGAAGTAGAAGAAGAGGAAGATGAAGAAGAAGAGAAAGAGGAGGAGGAAGAAGAAGAAAATAAGAAAGAAGATGAAGAAAAAGAAGTAGAAGAAAACATAGAAGAAGTGGAGGAAGAAGAAGAAGAAGAAAAATAAGTGGAAGAAGAAGAAGAAAAATAAGTGGAAGAAGAAGAAGAAGAAAAGGAAGGAGAAGGAGAAGAGTTAGAAGAGGAAGAAGAAGAAGATGAGGAAGTTGAAGAAGAAGAAGAAGAAGAAGAACAAGTGGAGGAAGAAGAAGAAGAAGAACAAGAAGAAGAACAAGAAGAAGAAAAGAAGAAGAAGAGGAAGAAGAAGAAGAAGAGGAAGAAGAAGTCGAAGGAGAGGAAGAGGAAAAAGAAGAGATATAGAAGAAGAAGAAGAAGAAGAAGACAATGAAGAAGAAGTGGAAAAGGAAGAATAAGAAGAAGAAGAGGAAGAAGAAGAAGAAGAGCAAGATGAGGAAGAAGAGGAGGAAGAAGAAGAGAGATAAGAAAGAAGAAGAAGAAGAGGTAGAAGAAGAAGAAGAAGAAGAGGAAGAAGAAGAGGACGAAAAAGAAGAAGAGGAAGAAGAGATAGATTTGCGATCTTGGGTTAAAGATTAGTGACTAGGGTTTAAGGAATGAAGGATTAGAGAATGGGTATCTGGGAATATGGATTAAAGATTTGGGGGGAGGGATTAGGGATTAGGGTTTAGGGATTTTGGAGTTAGTAATTAGGGATTAAGCTTTAGAAATTAATGTTTAAAGATTATGGCATAGGGATTAAGAAATAAGTAATAAAGATTAGGGATTTAGGATTAAGGATTATTGATTTGGGATTAAGAATTGAGGATTAAGCATTATGGATGAAGGTATTAATGATTATAGATTATGGATTAAGGATTAAAAATTAAAGAATTAATCATTAAGGATTAGATATTGTAGGTTTGTGATTCAGGATTAGGAATTACAGATTAGTGAGTAAAAATTAGAGATTAAGGTTTAGGAAATAAGTATTGGGGACTAAAGATTAGATATTAGGGATGTAAGATTTAGGATTAGATATTAGAGATATGGGATTAGAGATAAAGGTGTTAGGATTAGTATTAGAGATTAGGTATTAAAAATTTTGGATTAGTGATTGAGGATTAAGGATTAGGGATTAAGTATTAGAGCTTAGAGATTAGGAATTATGGATTATAGATTAGGGATTAGGTGTTAGGGATTATGGATTAGGGAATAAAGATTAGGGATTAAGGATTATAAGTTTGTGATTAGAGATTTAAGATTTAGGATTATGAATTAGAGATTAGGGATTGAGGATTAGAGATTAAGAGATTAGGATAAGGATGAGGGATTATAGATTCAGGATTAGGGATTAAGAATTAAGGATTAGGGATCAAGGACTAAGGATAAGAAATTAGAGAATATAGATTATGGATTATAGATTTATATTAGGGATTAGAGATTAGGGATTAGGTATTAGAGATTAATGTTTAAGTATTAGGGATTAGTGATTAAAGATTTGAGATAAGAGATTAGGGATTTGGCTTTATGGATTATAGATTATGGATTAGGGATTATAGATTAGGAATTAGGGATTAACTTTAAGGATTAGTGATTAAGGATTATAGATTAGGGATTAGTGATTAGGGATAATGGATTAAAGATAGATTAGGGATTAGGGATTTTTGATTGGGAATTAGAAATTAAGGAATAAGGATTAGTGATTAGTGATCAGGGAGGGATAGATTAAGGATTACAAATTTGGGAGTAAGAGATTAGCAAGAAATGCATTAAGAGTACGGACTGATGACGAAGAAATAGGGGAAGAAGAAGAAGAAAAGGAAGAAGAAGAAAAAGAAGAAGAAGAAGAAGAAGAAAGAGAAGAAGAAGAAGATGAAGAAGTTGAAGAAGAAGAAAAAGAAGTGGAAGAAGATGAAAAGGAAGAAAAGGAATAAGAAGAAGAAGAAGAACTAGAAGAATAAGAAGAGGGAGAAGAAGAAGAAGAAGAAGAGGAAGAAGAAGAAAATGAGGAAGATGAAGAAGTAGAAAAGAAGAAGAAGAAGAAAAAGAAGAAGGAGAAGAAGAAGAAAAAGTAGATGAAAAGGTGGAAGAAGAAGAAGAAAAAGAAGGAGAAGGAGAAGAGTCGAAAAAAGAAGAAGAAGAATATGACGAAGTTTAAGAAGAAGAAGAAGAAGAAGAAGAACAAGTAGAGGAAGAAGAAGAGGAAGAAGAAGAGGAGGAAGAAGAAGAAGAACAAGAACAAGAACAAGAAGAAAAGAAGAAGAAGAAGAAGAAGAAGAAGAAGAAGACAAAGTAGAAAGAGAAGAAGAAGAAGAAGAAGAGACATAGAAGAAGAAGAAGAAGACAAAGAAGAAGAAGAAGAGGAGGAAGAAGAAGTTGAACAAGAAGAAGAAGAAGAAGAGGAGGAAGAAGAAGTTGAACAAGAAGAAGAAGAAGAAAAGGAGGAGGAAGAAGAAGAAGAGCAGGATGAGGAATAAAAGAATGAAGAAGAAGAAAGAGATAATAAAGAAGAAGACAAAGAAGAAGAGGAAGAAGAGGAAGAAGTAGAAGTAGAAGAAGAAGAGGAAAAAGAGATAGATTAGGGATCTGGGGTTAGGGATTAGTCATTAGGGTTTAGTGATTTGGGTGTTAGCAATAAGCGTTAAGTTTTAAGAATTTATGATTAGAGATTTGGGTGTATGGATTAAGAAATAAGTAATAAGAATTAGGGATTTAGGATTAAGGATTAAGGATTAAGGATTATGTATTATGGATTATGGATAAGTGATTATTGATGAAGGGATTAATGATGATGGATTAGTGATTACGAATTAAAAATTAAGTGAATAATTATTAAGGATTAGGTATTAGAGATTAGTATTAAGGTTTAAGGAATAGGGATTAGGGATTACTTATTAGAGATTAGAGATTAGGGATGTATGATTTAGGATTAGAGATTAAAGATATGGGATTAGACATAATAGTATGATCAGTATTAGAGATTAGGGATTAAGAATTTGGGATAAGTGATTATGGATTAAGGATTATAGATTAAAGATTAGAGCTTAGAGATTAAGGATTATGGATTATAGATTAGGGATTAGGGATTATGTGTTAAGGATTTTGGATTAAGCAACAGAGATTAGGGATTAAGGATTTAGGATTTTGAATTATGAATTAGTGATTATGGATTAGGGTTTAGAGATTAAAAGATTAGGATTAGGATTAGGGATACAGATTAGGGATTAGGGATTAGGGATCCAGGATTAGGGATAAGGGATTAGAGATTATAGATTATGAATTATGGATGATATAATAAGGATTCAAGATTAAGGATTAAAGATTAAGAATCAGGTATTAGGGACTAGGGTTTAAGGATTAGGGATTAGCAATTAATGATTAGGGATTACAGGTTAGGGATTTCGAATTATGGATGATAGATTATGGATTGGGGATTAGGGATTACGAATTTGGGATTAGGATTTAAGGATTAGAGATTAGGAATTAACGATTAGGGATAATGGATTAAGGATAGATTAAGGATTAGAGATTGGGGAATAGGGATTAGGGATATGTGATTAAGGAGGGATAGATTAAGGATTACAAATTTAGGGGTAAGAGATTAGAGAGAAAAGCATTAGGAGTAAGGATTATAGAATAGGGATTAAGGATTACAAAGAAGGAGAAGAAGAAGAAAAGAAAGAAGAAGAAGAAGAAGGAGAGAAAGAAGAAGAAGAAGAAGAAGAAGAAGATGATGATTATGATGATGATGATGTCTATGAAAAAGAAGAAATAAAATAAGATGAGGAAGAAGCTGAAAAAGAAGAGGAAGATGAAGATGAAGAATAAGAGGAAGAAGAAGAAGAAAATAAGAATGAAGAAAAAGAAGAAGAAAAAGTAGAAGAAGAGGTGGAAAAAGAAGATGAAGTAGAAGAAGTGGTAGAAGAAGAAGAAGAAGAATGAGAAGGAGAAGAGTAAGAAGAAGAAGGTGAAGAAGTTGAAGAAGAAGAACAAGAGGAAGATGAAGAGGAAAAAGAAGATGAGGAAGAGGAAGAAGAAGAAGAGAATATGAAGAAGAAAAAGTAGAAGAACAAGTCAAAGGGAAGAAGAAAAGAAGTAGAAGAAGAACAAGAAGAAGCAGAGGAAGAAATAGTAGAAAAAAAAGAAGAAGAAGGTAAAGAAGAAGGAGAAGAAGAAGAAGACGAAGAAGGAGGAGATGAAGAAAAAGAAGAAGAAGAAGAAGAAGAAGAAGAGGAAGAAGAAGAAGAAAGAGAAGAACAAGTAAAGGAAGAAGAAGAGGAGGAAGAAGAGGAAAAAGAAGAAGAAGAAGAAGAAGAACAAGAACAAGAAGGAGAAGTAGTGGAAAAAGAACAACAGGAAGAAGAGATGTAGAACAAGAGGAAAAATAAGAAGACGAAGAAGAAGAAGAGTAAGAAGAAGAAGAATAAGAAGAAGAAGAAGAAGGGAAGGAAGAAGAAGAAGAAGAGGAAGAAGAGGATGAAGAAGAAGAAGAAGAAGAGGAGGAGGAGAAAGAAGAAGAAGAAGAAGAAGAAGAAGAAGAAGAAGAAGATGATGATGAAGAAGAAGAGGAAGAAGATGAATAGAAAGATAACGAAGAAGAAGAAGTGGAAGAAGAAGAAGAAGAGGAGGAAGAAGAAAAAGTAAAAGAAGAAGAGGAAGAAGAGATAGATTCGTGATTTGGGGCTAGGGATTACGGATTAAGCAATGTAGGATTAAGGATTAAGTATCAGTGAATATAGATTAAAGATTTGGGAAGGAGGGATTAGGGATTTGGGAGTTAATAGTTAAACATTAAGGTTTAAGAATTTAGGACTAAAGATTATGGTGTAAGGATTCGAGAATAAGTAATAAGGATTGTGGATTAAGGCATAGGGATTATAAATAAAGGGATTAATGATTATGGATTATTGTTGAGGGATTAATGATTAAGGATTAAACATTATTGATTTAAGGTTATGGATTAGAATTTAGTGACTCAAAATTAAGGATTAAGGTTTAGGGAATAGGGATTAAGAATTAGCGATTAGAGATTAGAGATTGAGGATGTAGGATTCAAGATTAGAAATTAGAGATTAGGGATTTGGGATAAAGGTAATAGGATTAGTATTAATGATTAGAGATTAAGAATTTGGGATTAATAATTGAGGATTTAGGATTAAGGATTAGATCTTAGAGATTAGAGATTATGGATTATAGATTAGGGATTAAGGATTAAGTGTTAGGGATTATGCATTAGAGAATAGAGATTAGGGATTAAGGATAAGAGATTTTTTATTAGGGATTTAGGATTCAGGATTATTAATAAGATAATAGCGATTAGGGATTAGAGATTACGAGATTAGGAATAGGATTAAGGGATTAGGGATTAGGGATTAAGGATTATAGGTTAAGGAGCATGGATAAATGATGAGGGATTAGAGATTACAGATTACAGATTATGTATTATGTATTATGGATTATGGACTATAGATTAGGGATTAGAGATTAGGGATTAAGTACTAGGGATTAGGGTTTAAGGATTAGGGATTAGTGTTTAAAGATTAGGAAATAGAGGTTAAGGATTTTCAATTATAGATTATCGATTATAGATTAAGGATTAGAGATTAAGAATTAAGGATTAGGTTTTAAGGATTCAAGATTCGTGATTAATGATTAGGGATAATGGATTTAAGATGGATTAGGGATTAGGTATTTTTGATAGGGGATTAGAGATTAGGAATAGGGATAAGGAAATAGATATTAAGGATTAGTGGATAGCGAGGGATAGATAAGAGATTACAAATTTAGGGGTAAGAGATTAGGGAGAGAGGCA
>JAIUJO010001052.1:77500-107500 GCA_023846275.1 Vanilla planifolia
AGGAAGAAGAAGAAGAAGAAGAGGATGAAGAAGAAGAAGAGGAAGAATAAGAAGAAAAAGAAGGGGAAGAGGAAGAAAAAGAGATGAATTAAGGATTAGAGATTAGGGATTAGAGATTATAGATTATGGAGGGAAGGAGTAGAGATTAAGGAATATGGATTACGGACTAGGGAGGGAGGGATTTGGGATTAAAGATTAGGTATTAGGGAGGGTAGGATGAGGCATTAGGCATTATAGTTTAAGGATTAGGGATTCAGGATTAGTGATTAGAGATTAGAGATTATTAATTAACAATGGAGGATTAGAGTTTAAGGATTAAGGATTACAAAATATGGGGTAGGGATAAGAAATAAGTAATAAGAATTAAGGATTAAGGATAATGTAATAAGGATTATTGATTAAGGGATGAATTATTGAGGAATAAGAATCTAGGATTTAGGATTATAGACTAGGGAATAGGGATTTTGGATTAGAGATTAGTGATTAGAAATTTTGGATTAAAAAAAAGGTATTAGAGATTATGTATTTGGGATTAAAGATTTAGGGATTAGCTTTAGCATTAGGGATTAGAGATTAGGGATTAGGGGTTAGTGATTTAGGATTAGAGATAATGATTAGTGATTATTGATTAAGGATTATAGATTATAAATTAGCAATTAAGGAATACAGATTAGGGATAGGGATTATGGATTACGAAAAGGAAGAAGAAGAATACGAGGAAGATGAAGATGAAAATGAAGAAGAAGAAGAAGAATAGAAAGAAGAAAAGGAAGAATAAAGAAGAAAGAAAGAAGAAAGAAGAAACAAGAAGGATGAAAGAATAAAGAAGGAAGAAGGAAGGGGGAAGAAAGAAGAAAAAAGGGAAAAGAAAGATAAAAGAAGAAAGAAGATAAAAGAGAGAAGAAAGAAGAAGTAGAGGAAGAGGAAGAAGAAATAGAAGAAAGAGAAAGAGAAGGAGGACAAGAAGAAGGAGGAGGACAAGGAGAAGGAGATGGAGAATGAGAAAGAGAAGGAGAAGGAGAAGTTGAAAGACAGAGAGAAAGAGAAGAAGAAGAAGAAGAAGAAGAAGAAAGAAGAGAAGAAAAAGAAGAAGAAGAAGAAGAAGAAGAAGAAGAAAAATAAGAAGTAGAAGAAGAAGAAGAAGAAGAATAAGAAGAAGAAGAAGTAGAAGTGGAAGAAGAAGAAAAAAAAGAAGTAGTAGTAGTAGAAGAAGAAGAAGAAGAAGTAGAAGAGGAAAAAGAAGGGGAAGAAGAATTACAAGAAAAGAAGAAAATGGAGAGAAAGAAGAATAGGAAGCAGAAGAGAAGTAAGAAGAAGAAGAAGAAGAAGAAGAAAATGGAGAATACGAAGAAGAAGAAGATGATGATGATGAAGAAAAAGAAGAAAAAGAAGTAGAGGAAGAAGAAGAAGAAGAAGAAGAAGAAGAGTAAGATGAGGAAGATGAGAAAGAAGAAGAAGAAGAAGAAGATGAGGAAGAAGAAGAACAAGAAGAGGAAGAAAAAGAACAAGAAGACCAAAAAGAAGAGGAAGAAGAAGAAAAAGAAGAAGAGTAATAAATGATGGGGTAGGGATTAAGGATTAGGGGTTAAGGATTAGTGATTAAGGGGAAAGGGATTATAGATTAGGGATTAAATATTAAGGATTAGAGATTATCTATTATGAAATAGAGATTAGGGTTTAGGGATTAAGGATTAAGGATTGAGTTGGGTTTAAGGAATAAATAATAGAGATTAGAGATTAAGGATTGAGTTGGGTTTAAGGAATAAATAATAGAGATTAGAGATTAAGGATTAGGGATTAGAGATTAGTGTTAAGATTAAGATTAAAGGGATTAATGATTAGAGATTAAGGATTAAAGATTAAGAAATTTTTTACTAAGGATTGGGGATTTAGGATTATAGATTATGAAATAGAGATTAATGATAAAGGATTAGAGATTTGTGATTAAGGATTCAAGATTCAGGACTTTGGATTAGAGATTAGGGGTTAAGGATTAGAGATTAGGTGATAAGGATTATTATTAAGGATTAGGGATTAAGAATTAGGGATCATGGATTAAGGATTAAGCATTATGGATATAGAGATTATAGATTATGGATTATGGATTATAGATTATGAATTAGGGATTAAGGATTAGGGATCAAGTATTAGGGATTAAGGTTTAGGGATTAGAGATTAGGGATGAGTGATTAGAGTTTACGGATTAGGAATTAGACATTGTGGATGGATCAGGGATTACGGGTTAAGGATTACGGATTAGGGATTAGGGATTTGAGATTAGGAAGGGATTGATTAGAGATTACAGATTAGGGATTAGGGATTAGGGATTAGACATTAGGTAAGGAGTGATTAAGTGTTAGCAATAAGTGAATAATGATTAAGAATTATGAAGAAGAAGATGTTGGAGAAGGGAAAGAAAAAGAAGAAAGAAGAGTAAGGAGAAGAAGAAGAAGAAGATTTAGAAGAAAAAGAGAACGAAGAAGAAGAAGAAGATTTAGAAGAAAAAGAGAAAGAAGAAGAAGAAGTAAAAGAAGATGAAGAAGAAACAGAAGGAGGAGAGGAGAAAAGAAGAGGAAAAGAGAAGAAGAAGCAGAAGAAGAAAAAGAAGGAGAAGAGGAAGAAGAAGAAGAAAAAGAAGAAGAGGAAGAAGAAGAAGATGAATAAGAAGAAAGAGAAAGATAAGTGCATGAAGAAGAACATGAAGAAGAAGGTGAAGAAGTAGTAGAAGAAGAAGAAGAGGAAGTTGAAGAGGAAAATGAGGAAGACGAATAAGAACAAGAGGATTAGGTGTTATGGATAAGGGATTAGAGATTATAGATTACAAATTATGGATTATGGATTATAGATTATGGATTATAGATTATGGATTATAGATTATGGACTAGAGATTAAGGATCAAGTATTAGGGATTAGAGTTTAAGGGTTAGGGATTAATGATTAAGTATAAGGGATTAGAGGTTATGGATTTTGGATTATGGATTATAGATTACCGATTAGGGAATAGAGATTAAGAATTAGGGATTTGGTTTTAAGGAATCGAGATTAGGGATTAATAATTACGAATAATGGATTAGGGATTTGGTATTTTGGATTTGAGATTATGAATTAAGAAATAAGGATTAGGTATTATTGGATAGTGAAGAAGAAGGAGACGAAGAAAAAGAAAGAGAAGAAGGAGAAGAAGAACAAGAACAAGAAAAATAAGAAAAATAGAAGAGGAAGAAGGAGGAGGAGGAGGAGGAGAAGAAGAAGAACAACAACAAGAAGTGGAAGAAGAAGAAAAAGAAGAGGATGAAGAAGAGGAGGAAGAAGAAGAAGCAGAACAACAAGAAGTATAAGAAAATGAAGAAGAAGAAGTGGAAAAAGAAGAAGAGAAAGAAGAATAGACATAAAACAAGAGGAAAATAAGAAGACAAAAAAGAAGAGGAAGAAGAAGAGCAAGAAGAAGTAGTAGAAGAAGAAGAAGAAGAAGAATAGAAAGATGACGAAGAAGAAGATGAAGAAGAAGAGAAAGATAAGAAAGAAGAAGAAGAAGAGGTAGAAGAAGATAAAGAAGAAGATAAAGAAGAAGAGAAAGAAAAAGAAGAAGTAAAAGATGAAGAGGAAGAAAAGATAAATTAGGGATCTGAGGTTAGGGATTAGAGGTTAAGGAATGAAAGATTAAGGATAGGTATCAAAGAATACAGATTAAAGATTAAGGAGGAAGTGATTAGGGATTTGTGAGTTAGCAATTAGAGATCAAGATTTAAGAATTAAGGATTAGAGATTAGGTGTAAGGATTAAGGAATAAATAATAGGGATTAAGGATTAAGGATTAGGGATTAAGGATTAAGGATTATAGATTAGGGATTCTAAATGAAGAGATTACTGATTATGAATAAGAGATTCGGGATTAAAAATTAATGGATTAATTATTAAGGATTAGGGATTAGAGATTAGTGATTCTATATTAGGGATTAGAGATTAGAGATTAGTGATTCAGGATTAGGTACTAAGGTTTAGGAAATAAGGAATAGGGATTAGGGATTAAGGATTAGAGATTAGAGATTAAGGATGTAGGATTCAGGATTAGAGATTAGAGATTAAGAATTAAAGGTAAAGGTATTAGGATTGGCATTACAGAATAGGGATTAAGGATTAAGGATTAGGGGTTAGTGATTAACTATTAGGGATTAAAGATTAGAGGTTAGGGATTATAGATTATGGATTATAGATTAGTGGTTATGGATTAGGTGTTAGGGATTAGAGTTAAAGGATTAGAGATTAAGGATTAAAGGTTAGGAATAAAAGATTAAGGATTGGAGGTTAAGGATAGATTAATAGTTAGGGATTAAGGATTAGGGATTATGGAGATGAAAGAGGAAAGAAGAAAGAAAGAAGAATGAAGAAAGAAGAAAAAAAGAAGAGGAGAAAGATGAAATGAAAAAGAAGAAGAAGAAGAAGAAGAGGGAGAATAAAAAGGAAGAAAGATGGAAGAAGGAAAAGGAAAGATAGATGAAGAGAGAAGAAAGAAGAATGAAAAAATAAGAAATAAGAAAGAAGGAAGAAGAAGAAGAAGAAAGGGAAGGAGAAGAAGATTGAGGATGAGGAGATGGACGAGAAGAAGGAGAACGAGAAGGAGAAGTAGAAGAAGAAGGGGAAGGAGATGGAGGAGAAGGAGAAGGAGATGGAGAAGGGGTAGAAGAAGGAGAAGGAGAAGGAGAAGGTGAAGGAGAAGGAGAAGGAGACGGAGAAAGATAAAAAGAAAAACAAAAAGAAGGAGAAGGAGAAGAAGAAGAAAAAAGAGAAGAAGAAGAAGAAGAAGAAGAAGAAGATGATGATGATGATTATGATTAGGAAGTAGAAGAAGAAATAGAAGAAGAAGAAGTAGTAGATGAAGAAAAAGAAGGGGAAGAAGAAGAGGAATAAAAGGAATATGAAAAGAAGATGAAGAAGAAGAAGAACCAGAAGAAGAAGAGGAGGAAGAAGAAGAAGAGGAAGAAGAAGAAGAAGTAGAAAATAAAGAAGAGGAAGAAGAAGAAGAAGAAGAAGAAGAAGAAAAAGAGTAAGAAGAAGAAGAAGAAGAAAAAGAAGAGAAAGAAGAAGAAGAAGAAGATGAAGAAGAGGAAGATAAGGAAGAAGAGGAAGAAGAAGAAGAAGAAGAAGAAGAAGAGGAAGAAGAAAGAGAAGAGGAGGAAGAAGAGATGAATTAAGGATTAGAGATTTGGGATTAGGGATTAGGGATTAGAGATTATGGAAGGAAGGATTAGTGATTAAGGAACACAAACTATGAACTAGGAAGGGAGGGATTTGGGATTAGAGATTAGGTATTAGGGATATTGGATTAAAGATTGAGGGAGGGGTTAGGCATTAGGCATTATAGTTTAAGGATTAGGGATATTGGATTAGTTATTAGAGATAATAGATTATGAATTAACAATTAGGATTAGGGTTTAAGGATTAAGGGTTATAGTGTAGGGAGTAAGGATTACGAAATAAGTAGTAGGAGTTAGGGATTAAGGATAATGTGTTAAGGATTATTGATTAAGGTATTAATTATTAAAGAATAAGAATTTAGGATTTGGGATTATAGATTAAGGAATAGGGATTTTGGATTAGAGATTAGCGATTAAGAATTTTGGATTAAGGAATATGTATTAGAGATTAAGTATTCGAGCTTAGAGATTACGGGATTGGGATTAGGATTAGGGATTAGAGATTAGGGACTAGGGACTAGGGATTAGTGATTAAGGATTTGTGATTAATGATTAAGGATTGTAGATTATAGATTAGGGATTAAGGAATATGGATTAAGGTAATGGATTATGGATTAGGAAAAGGAAGAAGAAGAATACAAAGAAGATGAAGAAGATGAAAATGAAGAAGAAGATGAAGAAGAAGAAGAAGAAGAAGAAGAAGAAGAAGAAGAGAAAGAAGAAGAGAAAGAAGAAGAGGAAGAATAAAGAAGAAACAAAGAAGAAAGAAGGAACAAGAAGGATGAAAAAATAAAGAAGGAAGAAGGAAGGAGGAAGAAAGAAGAAAGAAGAAGAAAGTTAACAAGAGAAAGAAGAAAGAAGAAACAAGTAGAGGAAGAAGAAGAAGAAGAACAAGGAGGACAAGGAGAAGGAGGAGGACAAGGAGAAGGAGATGGAGAAGGAGAAAGAGAAGGAGATTAAGATGGAGTAGGAGAAAGAGAAGGAGAAGGAGAAGGAGAAGTTGAAAGACAAGGAGAAGAAGAAGAAGAAAGTGGAGAAGAAGAAGAAGAAGAAGAAGAAGAAGAAGAAGAAAAATAAGAAGTAGAAGAAGAAGAAGAAGAAGAAGAAGAAGAAGAAGAAGTAGAAGAGGAAGAAGAAGAGGAAGAAGAATTACAAGAAACAAAGAAAATGGAGAAAAAGAAGAAGAAGAAGAATAATAGAAGTAAGAAGAAGAAGAAAATGAAGAATAAGAAGAAGAAGGAGAAGATGATGATGATGATTAAAAAGAAAAAGAAGAGGAAGAAGAAGAAGAAGAAGAGGAAGAAGAAGAAGAAGAGTAAGATTAGGAAGATGAGGAAGAAGAAGAAGAAGAAGAGGAAGAAGAAGAAGAAGAGTAAGATTAGGAAGATGAGAAAGAAGAAGAAGAAGAAGAAGAAGACCAAAAAGAAGAGGAAGATGAAGAAAAAGAAGAAGAGGAAGAAGAGATGGATTATGGATTAAGGATTAGAGGTTAAAGATTAGTGGTTAAGGAGGGAGGGATGTGTGATTAGGTGTTAGGGATTAAGGATTAAGGATTATAGATTAGGGATTATATATTAAGGTTTAGGACTAAGGATTAGGGATTGAGTAGGGTTTATGGAATAAATAATAGTGATTGAAGATTAAGGATTAGGGATTAGGGTTAAAGATTAGGATTGAAGAGATTAATGATTAGAGATTAAAGATTAGGGATTAAAGATTAAGATATTTTTTTTGGGGATTTGGGATTATAGACTATGAAATAGAGATTAATGATTAAAGACTAAAGATTAATGATTAAGGATTGAAGATTCATGACTATGGATTAGAGATTAAAGGTTAAGGATTAGAGATTAAGTGATTAGGATTAGTATTAGAGATTAGGGATTAAGAATTATGGATCATGGAATAGAGAGTATAGATTAGAGATAAAAAAATTACAGATTATAGATTATGGATTATGAATTAGGGATTAAGGATTAGGGATCAGGTATTAGGGATTAAGGTTGAGGGATTAGAGATTAAGGATGAGTGATTAGAGAATAAGGATTAGGAATTAAAGATTATAGATGGGCTAGGGATTAAGGATTAGGGAGGGATTGATTAGAGATTACAAATTAGGGATTAGGATTATACATTAGATAGGGAGTGATTAAGTAGAAGTAATTAGTGAATAACGATTAAGAATTATGAAGAAGAAGATGGAGAAGAAGGAAAAGAAGAAGAAGAAAAAGGAGAATAAGGAGGAGAAGAAGAAGAAGAAGAAGAAAAAGAAGAAGATTTAAAAGAAAAGAAGAAGAAGAAGAAGAAATAGATGGAGAGGAGAAGAAGAAGAAGAAAAAAGAGAAGAAGAAGAAAAAGAAGAGGAGGAAGAACAACAAGAAAAAGAAGAAGAGGAAGAAGAAGAAGAAGAAGAAAGAGGAAGAGAAGTGTGTGAAGAAGAAAATGAAGAAGAAGGTGAAGAAGTAGTAGAAGAAGGAGAAGAAGAGGAAGTTGAAGGGGAAAAAGATGAAGAAGAAGAACAAGAGGAAGATGATGAAGAAGAAGGAGAAAAAAAGAAGAAGAGCAAAAGAAAAAGAAGAAGCAAATGATGAAGGAAAAGAAGAAGAAGAAGAAGAAGATGAATAAATAAAAGAAGAAGGAGAAGAAAGAGAAGAAGGACAAGAAGAAGCAGAAGGAGAAGGAATAGAATAGAAAGAAGAAGAAGAAGGAGGAGGAGGGTGAGAAGAAGAAGAAGAAGCAAAAGAAGACAAAGAGGAAGAAGAAGAAGAAGAAGGAGGAGGAGGAGGAGGAGAAGAAGAAGAAGCAAAAGAAGACAAAGAGAGAGAAGAAGAAGAAGAAGAAGAAAGCAAAAAAGAAGAAGAAGAAGAAGAAGTCATAGTAGAAGAAGAAGAACAAGAAGAAGAAGAGGAAGAAGAAGAAGAGGAAGAAGAAGAATAGGAAGAAGAAAAAGTGAGAAGTAGAAGAAGAAGAGGAAGATAAGGAAGAAGAGGAAGAAGAAGAAGAAAAGGATGTGGAAGAAGAAGAAGAGGAAGAAGAAGAAGAAGAAGAAGAGGAAGAAGAAGAAGTAGATAAAGTAGTGGAGGAATAGTCAGATCAGGGATTTGGATTCAAGGGTAATGCTTTAGGGATTAGGTATTAGTGATTAAGGAATGAAGGATTAAAGATTAGATATCTAAGAATACAAATTAAAGATTTGGGAAGGAAGGATTTGATATTGGGGTTTAGGGATTTGGTAGTTAGAAAAAGGGATTAAGTTTTGGAGATTGGAGATTATGAAGTAAGGATTAGGGAATAATTAATAAGGATTAGGAATTAATGATTAAGAATGAAGGATTAAGGATTAGAGAATAGGAATTAGGGATGAAGGGATTAAGATTAGGGATAAGAGATTAGCAATTTAGAATGAAGCAATTAATTATTAAAGATAAGAGATTAGTGATTCAGGATTTAGGAATGTTATTATGGAATAGGGATTAGAGATTACAAATTAGGGATTATAGATTAGAGATTAGAGGTTAGTGATGCAAAATTAATGATTAGAGATTAGAGATTAAGGATTAAAGATTATAGGATTAGAGATTATAGGATTAGCATTTGCACTAGAGATTAGGGATTAAGGATTAATGATTAGAGATTAGTGATTATGAATTAACGATTAGAGATTAAGAATTATGGATTATCGATTAGGGATTAAGGAAGAGGGATTAAGTATTAGAGATTACCGTTTAAGAATTAGAGATTTGGGATTAGAGGATAGGGGTTAAAGATTAAAGATTAGGGATTAGGGATAGATTAGCGATTAGAGATTAGGGTTTAAGGAATAAGGATTACAGAGATGGAATAGCAAAGAAGGAAGAGAGTGGAAAAGATAAAGAAGATGAGAGCAAGAAGAAGAAGAGGCTGAAGAAGAAGAGGAATAATAATAATAATAATAAGAAGAAGAAGAGGAAGAGAAAGAGTATTAATAAAAAAAGGAAGAAGGAAGAAGGAAGAAAGAAGAAGGAAAGAGGAAAGAAGAAGGAAGAAGGAAGAAAGAAGAAGAAAGAAGAAAGAAGAAAGAAGAAAGAAGAAAAAAAGAAGTAAAAGAAAGAAGAGAAGGAGAAGGAAAAGAAGGATGTAGGGAAGTAATAGGAGATGGAGAAGGAGAAGGAGAGGGAGAAGGAGGATGAGAAGGAGATGGAGTAGGAAAAGGAGAAGGAGAAGGAGTAAGAGAAGGAGAAGGAGAAAAAGAAATAGAAGAAGGAGAAGAAGAAAGAGAAGGAGAAGGAGAAGAAGGAGAAGAAGAAGAAGAAGAAGAAGAAGAGGAAAAGGAAGAACAAGAAAAGAAGACGAAAGAGAGGAAGAAGAAGAAGAAGAAGAAGAGGAAAAAGAAGATGAGGAAAGCAAAGAAGAAGAAGAAGAAGAGGAAGAGGAAAAAGAAGAAGAAGAAGAAGAAGTAGAAGAAAAAGAAGATAAGGAGGAGAAAGAAGAGGAAAAAGAAGAGGTAGAGGAAGAAGAAGAAGAGGAAGATATTGAGGAAGAGGAAGAAGAAGAAGAGAAAAATGAGGAAGAAGATGAAGAAGAGAAAGGAGAAAAAAAGGAGAGGAAGAAAAGATGGACTATGGATTAGAGATTAGGGTTTAAGGATTAGGGATTAGGGATTAAGGAATGAAGGATTTGAGATTAAGTATCAAAGAATATGGATAGAAGTTTAGGGAGGGACTAATTAGGGATTAGGGATTAGGGATTTGGGGGTAAGTAATTAGGGATTCATGTTTAGGGATTAAAGATTAGAGATTAAGAAGTAAATATTAAAGAATCAATAATAAGGATTAGAGATTAATGATTAAAGATTAGGGATTTGTAATTAAGGATTATAGATTTGGGATAAGGGATTAAGGATTGAGATTTGAGATTTGAGATTATGGATTATAGATTAAGGACTAGGGATTAAGTATTAGGGGTTAGAGTTTAGGGACTATAGATTAGGGATTACAGGATAGGGATTAAAGATTAAAGATTTTAGGTTAAGAAATGATTAGTGATTAGGATTTAAGGATTAAGGACTAAGGATTAGGGATTACAGAGAGGAAGAAGGAAGAAGGAAGAAGGAAGAAGGAAGAAGGAAGTAGGAGGAAGAAGTAGAAGGGAGAAAGAAGGAAAGGAGGAAAAAGAAGAGGAAGAAGAAGAAGAGGAAGAAGAGGAAAGAAGAAGAGGAAGAATAAAGAGGAAGGAAGATGGAAGAAGGAAGGAGGAATGAAGAAGGAAGATAAAAGAAGGAAAAAGGAAGGAAAAATGAAGAAGAAAAAATAAAGAAGAAAAAAGAAAGAAGAAAGAAGGAAGAAGAAGAAGAAGAAGAAGAAAAAGGAGAAAGAGATGTAAAGGGAGGATGAAGGGATGGTAGAGGAGAAGGAGAAGGAGGAGGAGAACGAGAAGGAGAAGAAGATAGAGATGTAGAAGGAGAAGGAGATGGGAAAGTGTAAGACAAGGGGAAGGAGAAGGTGAAGAAGAAAAACAAAGAGAAAGAGAAGGAGAAGCTATAGAAGAAGAAGAAGAAAGAGATGAAGAAGAACTAGAAGAAGAAGAAGAAGAGGAAGAAGAAGTGGAATAAGAAGAATATGAAAACAAGAAGAAGGTGAAGAACAATAAGAAGAAGGGGAAGATGAAGAAAAGGAAGTAGTTGAAGAACAAGAACAAGAACAAGAACAAGAAGAGGAAGATGGAGAAGAAGAAGAAGAAGAAGAAAAAGAAGAAGTTGAAGTAGAAGAAGAAGAAGAAGAAGTCGAAGATGAGGAAGAAGACAAAGAAGAAGAAGAAGAAGAGGAAGATGTGAAAGATGACCAAGGAGAGGAAGAAGAAGAAGAAAATATAGGAAAAGACAAAGAAGAAGAGGAGGAAGAACAACAAGAAGAAGTGGAAGAACAAGAAGAAGAAGAGGTGAAGAAGAAGAAGAAGAAGGAGATAAAGAAGAAGAACAAAAAAAGGAAGAAGTAGAAGAAGAAGAAGAAGAAGAAGAGGAAGAAGAAGAAGAAGAAGGGGAAGAAGTAGAAGAAGATGATGAAGAAGAAGAGGAAGAAGAAGAAGAGGAAGAAGAAGAAGATGATGAAGAAGAAGAAGATGAATAAGAAGAAGAGGAGGAGGAGAAGGAAGAAGTAGAAGAGGAAGAAGAAGAAGTAGTAGAAGAAGAAGATGAGAAGACTAAGAAGAAGAAGAAAGAGAAGAAGTTGAAGAAGTAAAAGAAGAAGAGGAAGAAGAAGAAGAAGAAGAAGAAGAAAAAGAGGAAGAAGAAGAGAAATAAGAAGTAGAAGAAGAATAGGAAGAAGTTGTGGATTAAGGATTAGGGTTAGGGATTGGAGCTTAGGGATTAAAGAAAGAAGGATTATTGATTAGGGATAAAGTAATACAGATTAAAGATTAAGGAGAGAAGAATTAGGGATTAGTAATACAAGAGTTAGTAATTAAAGATTATGGTTTAAGGGTTTGGGATTAGGGAGTAGTGATTAGCTAATAAGTAATAAGGATTAGAGATTAAGGATTAGTGATTAAGAATTAGGAATTAAAAATAAACAGATTAATGATTAGGGTCTAGAGATTAGGGATTAAGAATTAAAAGATTAATTATTTTGGTTAACAGATTAGAGATTAGATATTTATGATTAGGGATTAAGAAATAAGGATTTGGTGTTAAAGATTAGAGATTAGGATTGTAGGTTTCACGATTAGATATATGGGATTAGGGATTAAAGGTTAAAGGATAAGTATTAAGATTAAAGATTAAGCATTAGGGTTTAGGGATTAGAAATTAGTGATTATGGACTAAGGATTGTGCTTAGAGGTTAGAGACTAAGGATAAGGGATTATGGATTATAGATTTAGAATTAGGGATTAGATATAAGAGATTAGAGTTTAGGGATTACAGGATAGGGACTCGAGGTTACAAATTAAAGATTAAAGATTAGAGATTAGGGATGGATTTGGGATTACAGATTAGGAATTAGAGATTAGGGAGAAGGAAGAAGGAAGAAAGAAGAAGACAGATGAAGAAGAAGGAAGGAAGGAGAAGGAAAATGGAAGAATAGAGTAGGAAGGAAGAAGAAGAAAAAGAGGGTCAAGAAGTAGAGGAAAAAGAGGAAAAAGAAGAAGAAGAAGAAGAAGAGGAAGAAGAAGAGGAAGAATAAAGTAGAAAGAAGAAGGAAGAAGAGGAAGAAGACGAAGAAGAAAATGAAAAAGAAGAAGAAGAAGAAGTAGAAGGAGAAGAAGAGGAAGAAGTGAAAGAAAAGGAAGAAGAAGAGGATGAAGAGATGGATTAGGAATTAGGTGTTATGGATTAAGGATTAGGGATTATAGATTATGCATTAGCAATTAAAGATTAAGATTTAGGGATTAGGAATTAAAGAGTTGGGATTAAAGAATAAGTAAATAGGTTTTGGAATTAAGGATTAGGGATGAAGTGATTGATTAGTGGAGATAAGGGATGCTTGATTGAGGGATTGATTACTAAGGATTACAGATTATGAATTTAAGATTAGGGATTATAGATTTGGAAATGATTATGGATTAGAGCTTTGTGATTAGAGATTCGAGATTTAGGATTAGCGATTAGAGATTAGGGATTAGAGAGTAGAGATTAAACGATTATAACTAGGATTAGGGTTTAAGGATTAGGGAAAAGAGAATATGAATTAGGGATTATGGATTAGAGATTACGAAGAGCGGTATTAAGAATTAGGCTTTAGGGATAAAGGATTATAGGTTAAGGATTAGAGATTAAGGATTTGGGTTTAGTGATTATGGATTACTAATTAGGGATTAAGGTTTAATGATAAGTGATTAGAGAGTTGGGATTAGGAAATAAAGAGTATGCATAAGGAATATGAATTAAGGATTAGAAATTAGGGTTTTATTATTAGGGATTGAGGATTAAGGATGAATTAAAGATTAGGAAAGAAGTAAAGGAAGAAGAAGAATAAGTATTAGTAGAAGAGGAAGACGAAGAACAAGAACAAGAAGAAAAAGAAGATTAAGAAGCAGAAGAAAAAGAATATGAAGACTAAGAATAAGAAGAGGAAGAAGAAGAAGAAGAAGAACAAGAAAAAAAAGGAGAAGAGGTTGAAGAAAAAGAATAAGAAGATGAAGGAGGAGAAGAAGAAGAAGAAGAAGAAGAGAGAAAAGAAAAGGAAAAAGTAGAAGAAGCAGAAGAAGAAGAAGAAGAAGACGAAGAAAAAGAGAAGAAGAAGAAGAAGTAGAAGAAGAAAAGGAAGAAGAAGAAAAAGAAAGAGCAGGAAGAAGAAGAGCAAGAAGAGGAAGTGGAAGAGGAAGAAGAAGAAGAGGAATAGAGGGAAGAAGAAGAAGAAGAAGAAGACAAGGAAGAAGAAGAAGAAGAGGAACAAGAACAAGAAGAGGAAGAAGTAGAAGGAGAAGAACAAGAAGAGGAGGAAGAAAATGAAGAGGAAGAAAAAGAAGAAGAAGAAGAAGAAGAGAAAGAAGAAGAAGAAGAAGTATAAGAAGAAGAAGTATAAGAAGAAGAAGTATAAGAAGAAGAAGGAGAAGAAGAAGAGGAAGAGGAAGAAGAAGATGAACAAGAAGAAGAGGAGGAGGAAGAAGAAAAAGAAGTGAAGGAAGAAGAAGAAGAAGAAGGAGAGTAAGAACAAGAAGAGAAGAAGGAGAAGAACTAAAAGAAGAACAAAAAGAGGAAGAAGAGGAAGATTAAGAGGAAAAAGAAGAAGATGAAGCAAAAGAAGAAGAAGACCAAGATGAAGAAGAAAAAGATGAAGAAGAAGAAGAAGAAGAAAATGAAGAAGGAGAAGAAGAAGAAGAAGAAGAAGAAGTAGAAGAAGAAAAAAATTATTAAAAAGGGAAGAAGAATAATTAGTAGTAGAAGAAGGAGAAGAAAAAGAAGTAAGAGAACATGAACAAGAAGAAGAAGAAGAAGAAGAAGAGGAAAAAGAAGAAGAGGAAGAGAAGATGATGATGAATAAGAAGAAGATGAAAAATAAGAAAAACAAGAAAAAGTAAATGAAGAAGAGGATGAAGAGGAAGAAGAAGAAGAGAAGGAAGAAAAAGAAGGAAAAGAAGAAGAAGGTGAAGTTGAGGAAGAAGAGAAAAAAGAAGAAGAAGATGAGGAAGAAGGAGAAGAAGAAGAAGAAGACGATGTCGAACAAGAACAAGTTGAAGAAGAAAGGGAAGAAGAGATGAATTAGAGATATGGGGTTAGGGGTTAGGGATTAAAGATTAAGGAAGGATTTTTTATTTAGGATAAGGGAGTATGGATTATAGATTACGGAGGGAAGGTTTAGGGATTAGGTATTTGGGATTAAGGATTAGGGATTTGGGAGTTAGCAATTTTGGATTAGGGTTTAGGGATTAGAGATTAAAGATTATGGAGTATGGATTAAGGAATAAGTAATTGTGATTAGGGATTGAGGATTAGTGATTATTGATTAGGGATTAGGGATGGAGGGATTTATGTTTAACCATTAGAGATTAAGGATTAAGATTCAAGGTATTAATTATTAAGGACTAGGGATTAAAGATTAGGAAATTAGGATTAAGGGTTATGGCTCAGGGAGTAATGATTAGGGATTACAGATTAGGGATTAGAGACTAGAGATGTGAGATTCAAGATTAGAGATTAGAGATTAGGGACTAGACATTAGAAGATTTGGATTAACATTAGAGATTAAGGATTAAGAATTAAAGATTAAAGATTAGTGATTAAGAATTAGGGATTAGAGACTAAAGATTAGAGATTAGGTATTATGAATTATACATTAAGGATTGGGGATTAGGGATTAGGTATTAGGGATTCGAGGTTAGGGATTAGAGATTAAGGATTAGAGGTTAGGAATTAAGACTTAAAGATTAAAGATAAAGGATGGATTAATGATTAGGGATTAGGGATTAAGGATTAAGGATTATGGAGATGGAAGAAAGTGGAAGGAAGAAAGAAGGAAGAAAAAGAAGAAGAAGAGGAAGAAGAAGAGGAAAAATTAGAATAATATGAAGAAGAATAGGGAGAAGAAGTGGAAGAATAAAGATGAAGGTAAATGGAAGAAGGAAGCAGAAAGGAGGAAGAAAGAAGGAAGAAGAAAGAAGAAAAAGAAAGAAGAAAGATGAAAGAAAAATGAAGAAAGAAGGAAGAATGAAGAAGAAGAAGAAGTATATGGATTAAGAAATGAAGAATTTGGGATTAATGATAAGGGAATATTGATTAATAATTAGAGAAGACAGGATTAACGACTAGGGATTAGGTATTTGGGACTAAGGATTTGAGAGTTAGCAGTTAGGGATTAGGGTTTAGGGATTAGGAAGTAAGGATTAGGGATTAGGGATTAAAGATTGGTATTAAAGATTATGAATTAGGGATTAATGATTAGGGATTAAGAATTAAGGGATTAATTATGAAGGATTAGAGGTTGGATATATAGAATTATTTATTAAGGATTAAGGAATAGGGATTAGGGATTAGGATTAGAGACTATAGATTAGGGTTTAGGGATTAGGGATTAATGATTTAGGATTAGTGATTATAGATTAAAGATTATGGATTAGAGATTAAGAATTATGGATTATAGATTATGGATTAGGGATTAGGGATTAGGTGTTAGAGATTAGAGTTTAAGGATTAGAGATTATGGATTAGAGGTTAAGGATTAAATGTTAGGGATTAGAGGTTACGGATCATTTAGAGATTAAGGATTATGGATTAGGGAGAAGAAAGAAGGAAGAAGGAAGAAGAAGAAGAAGGATGAAGGAGAAGGAAGAAAAAAGAAGAAAAAGAGGAAGAAGAAGAGGAAGAATAAAAGATGAAGAAAAATGAAGAAGGAAGATGGAAGAAAGAAGATGGAAGGAGGTAGGAAGAAGGAAGAAGGAAGAAGAAAGAAGGAAGAAGAGAGAAGAAAGAAGAAAGAAAAAAGAAAAATGAAGAGAGAAGAGAGAAGAAAGAAGAAAGAAGAAAGAAGCAGAGAAGAAGAAGAGGGAGAAGAAGTAGTAGAAGAAAGAGAAGAAGGAGTAAGAAAAAGAGAAGGAGGACGAGGACATGGTCGAGGAGAAGGAGAAGGAGACTGAGAGGGGAAGGAGAAGGTGAAGGAGATGGAGAAGGAGAAGGAGAAGGAGATTGAGAAGTAGGAGAAGTAGAAGGGGAAGAAGAAGGAGAAGAAGATGGAGAAAGACTAGAAGAAGGAGAAGAAGAAGAAGAAGAAGAAGGAGAAGAAGAAGAAGAGGAAGGAGAAGAAGAGGAAGAAGAAGAAGAAGAAGAAGAAGAAGAGGAAGAAGACGAACAAGAAAAAAAGAAGGAGAAGAAGAAGAAGAAGAAGATGATCAGGAAAAAGAAGAAGAAGAAGACGAGGAAGGCAAAGAAGAAGAAGAAGAAGAATAAGAAGAAGGAAAAGAAGAAGAAGAAGAAGAAGAAAAAGAAGAAGGGGAAGAGGAAGAAGAAGAAGAAGAAGAGGAAGAAGAAGATGAGGAAGAAGTGGAAGAATAAGAAGAAGAAGAAGAAAATAAGGAAGAAGAAGAGGAAGAAGAGGAAGAAGAAGAAGAAGAAGAAGAGGAAGACGAAGTGGAAGAGGAAGAAGAAGAATCGGATGAAGAGATGGATTATGGATTAGCGATTAGGGATTAACTATTAGAAGTTAGGGATTAAGGATTAGGTTTAAGCGATTAAGGATTAGGGATCGAGGAACTTGACTAAAAGATTGAAGAGGGAGGGCTTAAGGATTATGAATTTTTGAGTTAGCGATTTGGGATCAAGGTTTAAAAATGAGGTGATTAAGGCTTAGAGAGTATAGATTAGGGAATAAGAATCAGGGATTAGAATTAAGGATTAAGGATTCATGATTAAGAAATAAAGATTAAGGATTAGGTATTAGGGATGAAGACATTAATAATTAAGGATTTGAGATGAAAGATTAAGAATTAAGAGATTAATTATTAAAGGTTAGGGATTAAAGGTTAGGAATTTAGGTTTAGGGATTAGAGAATAAGGATTAGGAATTAGAAAGGATTAAGGATTAGTGATTAGAGATTACGAATTAAAGATTAGAGATTACGGATTACGGATGGATTAAAGATTTTAGATTAGGGATTAT
This sequence comes from Vanilla planifolia, assembly GCA_023846275.1. NCBI lineage: Eukaryota > Viridiplantae > Streptophyta > Magnoliopsida > Asparagales > Orchidaceae > Vanilla > Vanilla planifolia. The sequence continues at coordinate 94,761 of JAIUJO010001052.1, forward strand.
GGATGGATAAGAGATTTTGAAATAGAGGTAAGGGATTAAAGATTAGGGATTAAAAATTAGTGATGGATTAGAAATTAATGATTAAGGAGAATGAAGAAGGAAGAAGAAAGAAGAAGAAGAAGGAAGAAGGAAGAAGGAAGAAGGAAGAAAGAAGAAGAAGAAGAGGAAGAATAAAGAAAGAAGAAGGAAGATGGAAGAAGGAAGAAGGAAGAAGTAAGAAGGAAGAAGGTAGGAAAAAGGAAGAAGCAAGAAGACAAAAGAAAGTAGAAATAAGATAGAAAATAAAGAAGAAGAAGAATAAGAAGGAGGAGGAGGAGATGGTGAAAGAAAAGGAGAAAAAAGATGAGGAGAAGGAGGAGGCAAAGAAGAAGGTGAAAGATGGAAGGAGAAGGTGAAGGAGAAGGAGAAGGAGAAGGAGAAGGAGAAGGAGAAGGAGTAGGAGAAGAGTAAGAGGAAGAAGAAGAAGAAGGTGAAGAAGTGGAAGAAGAAGAAGAAGAAGATGAAGAAGAAGAAGTAGAGGAAGATAAGGAGGAAAAAGAAGAAGAAGAAGAAGAAGAAGAGTAAGACGAAGAAGAAAAAGAAGAAGAATAAGAAGAAGAGGAGAAGGGAAAGATGATGAAGAAGAAGAAGAGGAAGAGAAAGAAGAAGAAGAAGTAAAAGAAATAAAAGAAGATGAAAAAGAAGAGGAAGAAGAAGTAGGAGAAGAAGAAGAATAATAAGAAGGAGAACAATATGAAATAAAAGAGGAAGAAGAAGAAGAAGAAGATCAACAAGAAGAAGAAGATCAATAAGAAGAAGAAGAAGAACAACAAGTAGAGGGAGAAGAAGTGGAAGAAGAAGAGGAAGAAGAAGAAGAACAGGAACAAGAAGAAAAAGAAGAAGAAGATGAATAAGTAGAAAAAGAAGACAAAGAAGAAGTAGACATAGAAGAAGAAGAAGGAAAAGAGGAAAAAGAATAAGAGGAAGAGGAAGAAGAGGATGAAGAAGAAGAAGAAAAAGAGGAAGAGGAAGAAGGAGAAGAAGAAGAAGAAGAGGAAGAAGAAGAAGATGAGCAAGAAGATAAAGAAGAAAAAGATGATGATGAGGAAGAAGAAAAAGAAGAGGTAAAAGAAGAACAAGAAGAAGAAGAAGTGATAGAAGAAGAAGAAGTAGAAGAAGTGGAAGAAGAGAGATTGGAGATTAGAGATTAGGTGTTAAAGATTAGGTTTTAGGGATTAGGGATTGTGGAATAAAGGATTAAGCATTAGGTATCAGGGAATATGGGTTAAAGATTAGGGAAGAAGGGATTAAAGATTAGAGATTAAGGATTTAAGAGTTAGTAATTAGGTATTAGGGTTTAGGGATTAGGGATTTAAAAATTAAGAAATAGGTAATAGAGATTAAGGATTTAGGATTAGGGATTAAGGATTAGGGATTAGGGATAAAGGGATTGATTATTATAGATTAGAAATTAAGTATTAAAAATTAAGGGATTAATTATTAAGAATTAGGGACTAGAGATTAGGAATATAGGATTAAGGATTAGAGAATAAAGATAAGGGATTAGAGATTTTAGATTTCGGATATAGTATTCTATATTAGAGATTAGAGATTAGGGACTAGATATTAATGGATTAGGGTTAGCATTAGATAATAAGGATTAGGGATTAAGGATTAGTGATTAGTGATTAACGATTAGGGATTACTAATTTGGTATTAGGGATTAGAGATTATAGATAAGGTTTATGCACCATAGATTAGGGATTAGGGACTAGATATTAGGTATTAGAGTTTAATAATTATAATTAGGTATTAGATGATAGGGATTAAAGATTAATGATAAGGGATTAGAGATTAGAGATTAGAGATTAAGGATTAGGGCTTAGGGATTAGGGATGAGGAATTCGAGACTAGGGATTAAGGATTAGGGATTATAAATTAGGGATAAAATATATGAGATTGTGTATTAAAGATTGAATAGGGATTAGGGATTAGGAATTATGGATTAAGTATTAAGAATTAGGGATTAGATATTAATGATTAGGTATTAAGGTTTAGGGATTAGGTATTAGGGGTTAGGGATTAGGGATTAAGGATTAAAGATTAGAGATTAGAAATTAGGGATTAAAGATTAAGATTAGAGATTAAGGAATAAGGATTAAAGATTATGGATTAACGATAGATTAGGGATTAGCGATTATGAAGGGATGGATTAAGTGTTATCAATTTAAGGAAGTAGGGAGGGTGGGATTAAGGGGTAAGGATTATGGAATAATGATTGACGATCATGAAGAAGGAGAAGAAGAAGAAGATGATTAAGAAGAAGAACAAGAACAGGGAGAAGAAGAAGACAAAAAACACAAGAAGTAAAGAGAGAGAAAGAACCATAAGAAGCAAAAGTCAAAGAACAAGAAGAAGAAGCAGAAGAAGAGGAAGATGAGGAAGAAAAGGAAGAAGAAGTAGAAGAAGAAGAAAATTAGAAAGAAGAAGAAGAAGAAGAAGAAGAAGAACAAGAATAAGAAGAAGAAGGAAAAAGAGAAGAGTAAGAAGAAGAAGAAGAAGAAGAAGAAGAAGATTACGAAGAAGTTAAAGAAGAAGAAGAGAAAGATGAAGAGGAAAAGGAAGATGAAGAGAAAAAAGAAGAAGAAGAAGAAGAACTGAAAGATGAAGAAGAAAAAGAAGTAGAACAAGGAGATGAGAAGAAGAAGAAGAAGTAGAAGAAGAAGAAGAAGAAATAAAAGAAGAAGAAGAAGAAGAAGAGGAAGACGAAGACGAAGAATAAGAAAAGAATAAAATGGAGAAAACAGGACAATGGGGAAGAAGAAGAGGTGGAAGAAGTAGCAGTAGAAGAGTAAGAAGAAGAGAAGAAGAAGAAAAAGAATAGGAAAAGAAAGACAAAGAAGAAGAAGAAGATATAGAATAAAAGGAAGAAGAAGAACAACAACAAAAACAAAAAGAAGAGGAAGAAGAACAAGAAGAAGTAGAGAAAGATGAGGAAGATGAGGAAGAAGAAGAAGAAGATTAAGAAGGAAAATAAGATGAAGGGGAGGTTGAAGAAATAAAAGAAGAAGAAGAAGAAGAAGAAGTGATGGATTAAGGATTAAGGATTCGGGGTTAGGGATTAGGGATTAGGAATTAAGGAGTGAGGGATATGGGATTAGGTGTTAGGGACAAAGGATTAAAGATAAGGAATTTTTAACTACAGATTAGCAATTAAGGTTTAGGAATTAAGGATTTGGGATAAGGGACTAAAGATTAAGGAATAAGTAATCAAAATTAAAGATTAAGGATTAGGGATTAGTGATTAGAGATTATGGTTAGGATTATCGATGATGGGATTAACAATTGGAGATTAGGGATTAAGGATTAAGGATTGATAATTAAGGTATTAATTTCTAAGGATTGGAAATTAGGGATTTAGATTACGAATTATAGATTGCAAAAAAGAGATTAAGGATTAAGGATTTGAGATTATGATTAGGGATTTAGGCTTATGGATTAGAGATTAGGAATTAAGGATTAGAGATTAAGTGATTAGGACAAGGAATAGGGGCTAGAAGTTAAAGGTTTGGGTTGAGGGATTAGGGATTAAGGATTAGCGATTAGGGATTAGAGATTAGGGTCAGGCTATTATAGATTATACATTAGGAATTAAGGATTAGGGATCAGGTATTAGGGATTAAGATTTAGGGATTAGACATTAGAGATTAGAGATATGAGATTAAAGATTTGGGATTATATATTAAGGATGGATTACGGATTAAGGATTTGTTTTTAGGGATTAGAGATTAAGGATTTGGGAGGAATGGATTAGGCATTATAGATATAGGGATAAGAGATTAATGAGGGAGGGATTAAGGAGTAGAGATTAAGAAATTGGGATTAAGGATTATGAAGAAGAAGGAAAAGAAGAAGAAGAAGAAGAAGAAGAATAAGTAGAAGAAGTAGAAGAAGAAGAAGAATAAGAATAAGAAGAATAAGAAGAAAAGAAAGAAAAAGACTAAGGAAAAGAAGAAGGAGAAGAAGAAGAAGAAGATGTGGAAGATGAAGATGAGGAAGATGAGGAAGAAAAGGAAGAAGATGAAGAAGAAGAAAATGAGGATGAAGAAGAAGAAATAAAAGATGAAGAAGAAGAAAATGAAGCAGAAGAATGTGAAGAAGAAGAAAAGAAGAAAAAGAAATACAAGTGGAAGAGGAGGAAGAAGGAGAAGAAGAAGAAGAAGAAGAAGAAGAAGAGGAAGAAGATGAAGAAGAAGAAGAAAATAAAGAAGAAGAAGAAGAGGAAAAAGAATTAGACACAAAAGAGGAAGAATAAGAAGAAGAAGATGAAGAAGAAGAAGAAGAGGAAGATGAGGAAGATGAGGAAGAAGAAGAAGATAAAGTTGAGGAAGAAGAAGAAGAAGAGGAAGAAGGAAAAAAAGAAGTAGAAGAAGAAGAGGAAGAAAAAAGGATTATGGATTAGGGATCAAACTTTTGGGATTAAAATTAGAGATTTGGGATTAAAAAAATGAAGGATTAGTTATTACATATCAGGGAATATGGGTTAGAGATTAAAGAGGGAGGGCTTAGGGATTTGGGAGTTAGGAATTAAGGATTAGAGTTTAGGAATTAGGGATTAGGGATTAGGGATTAGGGAGTAGGGATTAGGTAATATGTAATAGGGATTAAAGATTAAGGATTAAAAATTAAGGATTAGGGATGAAGAGATTAATGATTAGGCATTAGAGATTAGAGATTAAGAATTATCAGATAAATTATTAAGGATTAAGAATTAGAGAATAAGAATTTGGGATTAAGGACTAGGGATTAAAGAATAAGGATTAGGGATTAAAAATTAAGAATTAGAGATTAAAGGATTAAGATTAGAAACAATGATTAGGGATTAAGGATTAAGTATTCATGGTTAAGGATTAGGAATTAGTGATTGGCGATAAGAGATTAGGCATAACAGATTATGAATTATAGATTTGGAATTAAGGAATAGGTATTAGAGATTAGAGTTTTGGGATTAGAGATAAGTAATTAGAGGCTAGGGATTAAAGATAAGGTATTAGAGATTAGGGATGGTTTAGAAATTAAAGATTAAGGATTGGTGACAAGGAAGAAGGAAGAAAGAAGTAGGAAGAAGGTAGAAAGAAGCAGGAAGAAGGAAGGATGTAGGAAGAAGGAAGAAGGTAGAAGAAAGAAAAATGTAGAAAGAAGAAAAAGAAAGAAAGAAAAAAGAAGAAGAAGAAGAAGGAGAAGGAGAAGAAGGAGAAAGAAAAGGTGAAGGAGGATGAAGAGAAGGAGGACAGGAAGTAGAAGGAGTAGGGAAGGAGAAGGTGAAGGAGATGGAGAGGGAGAAGCAGATGGAGAAGACAAAGGAGATAAAGTAGGAGAAGGAGAAGGAGAAAGACTATGAGAAGGAGGAGAAGAAGAAGTAGAAGAAGCAAAAGAAGAATAAGAAGAAGAGGTAGAAGAAATAGAAGAAGAAGAAGACAAAGAAGAAGAGGAAGAACATGAACAAGAAAGGAAGTAGAGGAGAAGAAGGAGGAGGAGGAGGAAGAAGAAGAAGAAGAAGAGGAAGAAGAAGAAGAAGACAAAGAAGAAGAAGAAGAAGAACATGAAAAGGAAGAAGAAGACGAAGAAGAAGAAGAAGAAGAAGAAGAAGAAGAAGATGAAGAAGAAGAAGAAGAAGAAGAGGAAGATGAGGAAGAAGAGGAGAAAGAAAAAGAAGAAAATAAGGAAGAAGAAGAAGAAGAATAAGAGGAAGAGAAAGTGGAACAAGAAGAAGAAGAGGATGAGGAGATTGATTAGGGATTAAGAATTAGGGGTTAGGGATTAGGGATTTAGGATTCAAGAGGGAGAGATTTGGGATTAGGTGTTAGGGATTAAGGATTAGAGATTATGGATTAAAATTAGGGAATATGGATTAGTAATTAGGTATTAGGGTTTAGTGTTTAAGGTTAGGGATTAAAGAGTAAAGATTAAGGAATAAGGATTAAGAATTAAGGATTAAGGATGAAGGGATTAATGAATAGGGATTAAGGCCTTATGATTAAGGGATTAATTATTAAGGAATATGAATTAGGGATTATTGATAAGGGAATAACGATTAGGGATTAAGGATTAGAAATTAGTGATTAAGGATTCGAGATTCAAAATTAGACATCAGAGATTTTGGATTAGAGATTAAATGATTATAATTAGGACTAAGGTTTAGAGACTAAGGATTAAGGATTAAGGATTAAGGATTAGGCATTAGGGATTAAAGATTAACGATTAGGGATTAGAGATTGGGGATTAGGGATAAATAATTAGGGATTATAGATTAGGGATTAAGAATTAGGGATTAAGGATTAGGAATTAGGGATTAGGGATTACTGAGGGATGGCTTAAACATTATCGATTTAGGGATGAGAGACTAAGGAGGATGGAAATAAGGAGTAGGGATTAAGTAATAAGAATTAAGGATTATAAAGAACAAGGAGAAGAAGAAGGAGAAGAAGAAGAAGAACAACAACAACAACAACAACAAGGAGAAGAAGAAAAATAATAATAATAAGAAGAAAAGACAGAAAAAAATAAGAACAAGAAGAAGACAAAGAAGATGAAGAAGAAGAAGATGAAGAATAAGAGGAAGATGAGGAAGAAGAGATAGAAGAAGGAGAAAATAAGGAAGAAGAAGAGAATAAGAAGAAGGAGAAGAAGAAGAAAAAGTAGAAGAAGAAGAGGAAGAGGAAGATGAGGAAGAAGAGGAGGAAGAAGAAGAAGAATAAGAAGAAGAAGAAGGAGAAGTGAAAGAAGTAGAAGAAGAAGAGGAATTAGAAGTAGAGGAACAAGAAGAGGAAGAAGAAGAAGAAGAAGAAGAAGAAGAAGGAGAAGAGTAAGAGGAAGAAGAAGAAGAACAACAACAACAAGGTGAAGAAGTTGAAGAAGAAGATGATGATGAAGAAGGAGTATAGAAAGATGAAGAGAAAAAAGAAGAAGGAGAAGAAGAGGAAGATGAAGTAGTAAAAGAAGAAAAACAATAAGAAGAGAAGAAGAAAATTGTGATGAAGAAGCAAAAGAAGAAGAAAAAGAAGAAGAATAAGAAGAAGAAGAGGAAGAAGAAGAAAGAGAAGAAGAAGAAGAAGGTGAAGAAGAAGAACTAGAAGAAGGAGACGAAGAAGGAAAAGAAGAAGAAGATGAAGAAGAATGAGAAGTAAAGGAAGAAGAAGTGGAAGAATAAGAGAAAGAAAAAGAAAAATAAGAAGAGGGAGAAGAAGAAGAAGAAGTAGTAGAAGAAGAAAAAGAAGCAGAAGAAGAAGAAGAAGAGGAAAGAGAAGATGGAGAAGAAGAAGATGTAGAAGAAGAAGAAATGGATAAAGAAGAAGAAGAAAAAGAAGAAGAGGAAGAGAAAGAAGAAGAAGAAGAGAAAGATGAGTAAGAAAAGGAAGAAGAAGAAGGTCATAATGGGGAAAAGGAAAAAGAAGATGAGGAAGAAGAAGAGGAGAACGAGGAGGAAGAAGAAGTAGAAGAAGAAGAGGAAGAAGCGTGAAGGATTAGGGATCAGACATAAGGGGTTAGGGATTAGGGAATGAAGTTTTAGGTATTAGGTATCAGGGAATGCTAGTTAATTATAGGGCGGTAGGGATTAGGGATTTGGGATTTTTGAGTTAAAAATTAGGTATTAATAGTTTAGGAATTAGGGAATAGGGAATAAGTAATAAGGATTAAGGATTATGGACTATGGATTAAGGATTTTGGATTAAAAATTAAGGATGATGGGATTAATAATTATGTATTAAAAATTGGGGATTAAGAATTAAGAGATTAATTATTAAGGATTAGGGATTTTAGATTAAGAATTTAAGATTAGGGATTAGGATTAGGGTTTAAAGAATAGGGATTAGAAATAAGAGATTAGAGATTAGGGATATAAAACATAAGATTATAGATTAGAGATTAAAGATTAAGGGGTTAAGATTAGCAGTAGAGATTAAAGATTAGGGATTAAGGACTAGGGATTAGGAATCAAGGATTTGGGATTAGGGAATATAGATTAAGCTTAGGGATTATAGATTATAGATTAAGGACTAAGGAATAGGTTTTAGGTATTAGAGTTTTTGGACTAGAGATTAAAGATTAGAGGATATGGATTAAAGTTTAAGGATTAGGGATTAGGGATTAGGTATTAAAGGTTAGGGATTAAGAATTAGGGATTAGGGATTAAGGATTAAAGATTAGGGATTAGGGATTCAGGATAAAAAATTAAGGATTAGAGATTAGCAATTAAACATTGTAGATTATAGATTAAGGATGGATTATGGATTTTTGATTAGGGATTAGTGATTGAGAATTAAGGATTAGAGATGAAAGATTAGAGACAAGGGATTAGAAATTAGGGATTAGGGGTTAGGGATTGAGGATTAAGGATTAAGGACTTTAGATTAGGGAATAAGGACTAGTGATTAGGGTTTAGAGATTAAAGATTAAGGATTAATGATGGATTAGGGATGATAGATAATGAAGGGATGGATTCATCATTATTGATTTTTGGACGAGAGATTAAGGAGGGAGGGATTAAGGAATGAGGATTAGGGAATAAAAATTAAAAATTATAAAGAAGAAATAGAAAAAGAAGAAGAAGAAGAAGAAGAAGAAGAAGGAGAGGAAGAAGAAGAAGAAGAACAAGAAAAGGAAGATGAGGAAGGGAGAAGAAGAAGAAGAAAATGAGGAAGAAGAAGAAGGAGAAGAAGAAGTAGTAGAAGAAGAAAAAGAAGAACAAGAGGAAGAAGAAGAAGAAGAAGAGAAGAAGAAGAAGTAGAAAATTAGGAAGATGAAGAAGAAGATAAAGAAGAAGAAGAGGAAGAAGAAGTAGAAGAATAAGATGAAGAAGAAGAAGAGGATGAAGAAGAAGAAGAAGAAGTAGAAGAGGGAGAAGTGTAAGAGGAAGAAGATGAAGAAGAAGAAGGTGAAGAACTTGAAGAAGAAGATAAGAACAAGAAGAAGATGAAGAAGAAGAAGAAGATGAAGCAGTGGAAGATGAAGACGAGAAAGAAGAAGAAGAAGAAGAAGAAGAGGAAGTTGAAGAAGAAAAAGAAGAACAAGAACAAGAACAAAAGAAGATAAACATGATGATGAAGAAGAAGAAGGAAAAGAAGAACAATAATAATAATAATACAGGAAAGTGGAAGAAATAGAAGAAGAAGAAGAAGAAGAGGACGGAGAAGAAGAAGAAGTGGGAGAAGGAGAAGCAGTAGAAATAGAGGAGGGAGAAGAAGGAGAAGAAGAAGAATGAGAAGTAAAAGAGGAAGAAGAGGAAGAAGAAGAAGAAGAAGAAGAAGAACTTGAAGAAGAAGAAGAAGAAAAAGAAAAGAGGAAGAAGAAGAAGACATTGAAGAAGAAGAAGAAGTAGAAAAGGAAGAAGAAGAAGAAGAAGAGAAAGAAGAAGAAGAAGAAGAAGAAGAAGAATAAGAAGAAGAAGAAGAAGAAGGTGAGTGAGAGGAGGAAGAAGAAGATGAAGATGAGGAAGAAGAAGGAGAAGAGGAAGAAGAAGAAGAAGAGGAAGAATAGATGGATTAAGGATTAGGTATCAGGCATTAGGGATTTGGGATTAGGGTTAAGGAATGAAGGATTCAACATCATGGAATACATATGAAGATTTAGGGAACACCTAAAAGGGATTTGGGATTAAGGATTAGGGATTAAGGTTTAAGGATTAAGGATTATGGATTAAGGATGATGGGATTAATGATTATGGATTAAAAATTAAGGATTAAGAATTAAGAGATTAATTATTAAAGATTAAGGATTAGAAATTAAGAATTTAAGATCAAGGATTAGGAGTTAGAGAATAGGGATTAGAGATTAGAGATACATGACTCAGGATTAGAAATTAGACATTAAGGATTAGAGATGAAAGATTAGGGACTAGGGATTAACGATTAGGGACTAGGAGTTTGGTATTAAGGAATAAGGATTCAGGATTTTAGATTAGGGATTAGAGATTCATGTTTAGAGATTAAAGATTATGGTTTAATGATGGATTAGTGATTATAGATTATGAAGGAATGGATTAGTATTATAGATTTTGTGATGAGAGATTGAGGGAGGGATTAGGGATCAAGGATTAGGGAATAAAAATTAAGAATTACAAAGAAGAAAGTGAAGAAGAAGAAGATGATGAAGAAGAAGAAGAAGAAGGACAAGAAGAAGAAGAAGAAGAAGAAGAAGGGGAAGATGAGGAAGAAAGAGAAGACGAAGAAGAAGAAGAAGAAGAAAAAGATGAAGAAGAGGAAGAAGAAGAAGAAGATGAAGAGAGGAAGAAGAAGAAGAAGAGAGGAAGAAGAAGAAGAAGAAGAAGAAGAAGAAAATGGAGAAGAGTAAGACGAAGAAGAAGAAGAAGTAGAGGAAGAAGAAGTAAAAGAAGAAGAAGAAGAAGAAGAGGATGAAGAAGAATAAGAAGAAGAGGAGGAAGAAGGAAGAAGAAGAGGAAGATGAGGAAGAAGAACAAGAGGATGAAGAAGCAGAAGAAGTGGAAAAAGAAAAGGAAGAAGAGGAAGAGGAAGAGATGGATTATGGGCTAATTTTTTTACGTTAAGAATTAGAGATTAAGGATTAAGAAGAGAGGGATATGGGATTAGGTGTTAGGGATCAAGAATTAAGCATTAGGAATTATTAATTAAAGCTTAATGATTGAGGTTTAGAAGTTAAGGATTGGCGATTAAGGAGTAGGGCTTTAGGAATAAGTAATAGAAATTAAAGATTAAGGATTAGGGATTAGGGATTAGTGCTAAGGATTAAGAATGAAGGGTTTGATGATTAGAGATTAGGGATTAAGGATTAAAGAACTAATTATTAAGGATTAGGGATTAGGGTTTCAGGATTAAGGATTATGAATTAGGGAATACAGATTAGGGATTAAGGATTAGAGATTAGTGGTTAGTGATTAGGGATTCAATATTATGGATTAGAGATTGGGGATTAGGGATTAGAGAAAAAGAAATTAGGATTTAGATTAAGGATTAGGGATTATAGTTTAGGGATTAAGGATTAGAGATTAGAGATTAGGGATTATGTATTATGTATTATAGATTAGGGGTTAAAGATTAGGGACCAGGTGTTAAGGATTAGGGTTTAGGGATTAAAGATTAGGAATTAGAGATTAAAATTAGGGATTAGGGATTTAGGATGGATTAGATATTAGGGATTAATGATTAGGATTCAGGATAAGCATAAGGATAAATCATTGGGGATTACGGATTAGAGAATGGGGATTGGGGATTTGGGATTATTGAAGGATGACTTAGAGATTATACATTAAGGATCAGGTATTACAGTTTAGGTAGGTAGAGATTTCCAATTAGAGAAGAGGAAATAGTGACTAAAGATTAAGAAGAAGAAGAAGAATTAGAAGAAGAAGAAGAATAAGAAGAAGAAGTACAAGGAGATGAAGAAGTAGAAGAATAAGAACAAGATGATGGAGATGAATAAGAAGAAGAAGAAGAAGGAGAAGAAGAAGGAGAAGAAGGTGAGGAGAAGAACAAGAAAAGAAACAAGGAGGAGGAGGAGGAGAAGAAGAAGAAGAAGATGAAGAAGAAAAAGAAGAAGAGGAAAAAGAAGAAAAAGATGATGAAGAAGAAAAAGAAGAGGAAGACAAAGAAGAGAAAGAAGAAGAAGAAGAATAATAAAGAGAGAATAATAATAATAATAATAATAATAATAATAATAATAATAATAATAATAATAACAATAAGAATAAGAAGAAGAATGAGGCAAGAAGAAGAACAAGTATAAAAAGAAGAAGAAGAAGAAGGAGAAAAAGAAGAAAAAGAATGACTAAAAGAAGAAGAATAAGTAGAAGAAGAAGAAAATGAAGAAGAAAGAGAAGAAAAAAGAGAAGAAGAAGAAGTAGAAGAAGTAGAAGAAGAAGCAAAAGAAGAAAAAAGAATATGGATTATGGATTAGAGATAAGGGATTAGGGACTCATGATAATGGATTTGAGATTAAGAATTAAGGATTAAAGGTTAATGGAATAGGTATTTAAGATTAGAGATTATAAATTAAAGATTAACGATTACTGATTAAGGATTAATTATTAGAGATTAGGAATAAGAGATTAGGGAGTAAGTATTAGTGATTAAGGATCAAAGATTAATTATTATGGATTAATGATTAGGGAATAGGGATATGGTATTAGGGTTTAAAGATTAGGGATTAGAGATAGATTAGGAATTAAGGATTATGGATTAAAGAGGAAGGGTTTAAGGATTAAGAAGAAGGTGAAGAAGAAGAGGAAGAAGAAGAAGAAGAAGAAAGAAGAAAAAGTAGAACAACAAAGAAAAAAGAAGAAAAAAGAAGAAGAAAGAAAGAAGAAGAAAGAAGAAGGAAGAAGAAAGAAGAAAAAAGAAAGAAAAAAGAAGAAAGAAGAAAGAAGGAAGAAAGAAGAAGAAAGAAGGAAGAAGGAAGAAGAAGATTCGAAAAAAGAGGAAGAAGAAGAAGAGGTAGAAGATGAAGAAGAAGAAGAGAAAGAAGAAGTGGAAGAAGAAGAGGAAGAAGAGATGGATTAAGTATTAGAGAGGGACAGATTAGGGAATAGGTGTTAGAGATTCAATATTAGAGATTAGGGATTTAGGAGTTAACAATTAGAGATTTGGGTTTAGAATATAGGGATTAGGGAGTAAGGATTAGGGAATAAGAAAGGATTAGGGAATAAGTTATAGAGAATAGATATTAAGGATTTATTATTAAAAATTAAGTATTAGAGATTTAGGATTAGTGATAAAGATGTTCATGAT
>JAIUJO010001052.1:112500-120000 GCA_023846275.1 Vanilla planifolia
AGATGAAGGAGAATGAGAGGAAGAAGAGAATGAAGAAGAAGAAGAAGAGGAGGAGGAGGAGGAGGAGGAGGAGGAGGAAGAAGAAGAAGAAGAAAAAAGGGAAGAAGATGAGGGAGAAGAAGAAGAAGAAAAAGAGGAAGAAAAAGAGGAAGAAGAAGAAGAAGAAAAAGAAGAAGAAGAAGAGGAAGAAGAAGAAGAAGATTAAAAAGAAGAAGTAGAGCAAGAAGAAGAAGAGAAGGAAGAAGAGGAAGAAGAACAAGAAGATGTAGCGAAAGAAAAGGAACAAGAGGAGGAAGAAGAAGAAGATGATGTTGAAAAAGAAGAAAAAGAAGAAGAAAAGTGGAGGAAGAAGTAGAGAAAGTATAAAACAAAGAAGTAGAAGTAGAAGTAAAAGAAGAAGTAGAAAACGTAGTACGAGTAGACGAAAAAGAAGAAGAAGGAGAAGAAGGGGAACAAGTAGAAGAGGAAGAAGAAGAAAAGGAAGAAGAAGAAGAAGTGGAACAAGAAGATGATGAAGAAGAAGAGGTAGAATCAAAGGAAGGAGAAGAGGAACAAGGGGAACAAGAAGAAAAAGAAGAAGAAGAAGTAGAAGTAGAAGAAGAAGAAGAAAAAGTGAAAAAAATGAAAGAATAAGAATATCAAGAAGAAGAAGAAAAAGAGGAAGAAAAAGAAGAGGAAGAAGAAGAATAGGATAAAGAAGAAGAAAAGGAAGTGGAAGAAGCGAAAGAGGAGGAAGAAGAAGAAGAGGAACAAGGGGAAGAAGAAGAAGAACAAGTGGTAGAAGAAGAGGAAGAAGAAGAAGAAGAAAAAGAAAAAAAGAAAAAAAGAAAAAGAAAAAATAGAATTAGAAGAAAAGTACAAGAAGATGAAGAAGAAAAGCAAGAGGAAGAAGAAGAAGAAGAACAAGATGAAGAAGAAGAAATAGAAGAAGTAAAAGTAGAAGAAGAAGAAGAAGAAGAAGAACAAGAGGAAGAGGAGGAAGAAGAAGAAGAAGAACTAGATGTAGAAGTAGGAGTAGAAGATTAAGAAAATGAAGAATAGGAAGAAGAAAAAAAAGAAGAAAAAAAAGATGTAAAAGAATAAGAAGAATAATAAGAATAAGAACAAGTGGAAGAAGAAGAAGAAGAAGGAGAAGAAGAAGAAGAAGCAGAAGAAGAAGAAGAAGATGATGATGATGATGAAGAAGAAGAAGAAGAAGGAGGAGGAGGATGAGAAGAAGAAGAAGAAGAAGAAGAAGAAGAGGAAGAAGAAGAAGGAGAAGAATAGACATAAAAAGTTGAAGAAGAAGAGAAGAAGAAGTAGAAGAAAAGGAAGAAGGAGGAGAAGAGGAAGAAGAGAATGAAGAAGAAGAAGAAGAAGAAGAAGAAGAAGAAGAGGAAGAAGAAGAAGAAGAAGAAGAAGAAGGAGAAGAAGGAGAAGGAGAAGAAGAGGAAGAAAATGAAGAAGAAGAAGAAGAAGAAGAAGAAAAAGAAAAAGAAGCTGAAGAAGAGGAAGAAGAAGAAGAAAAAGAAGTAGTAGTAGAAGAAGAAGAAGATCATAAAGATGAAGAAGAGGTAGAAGAAGAAGGAAAAGAAGAAGAAGAAGAAAAAGAAGACCAAGAAGAATAGGAGGAAGAAGAAGAAGGAGAAGAAGAGGCAGAAAAAGTGGAAGAAGAAGAAGAAAAAGAAGAAGAAGAAGGTGAAGGAGAAGAAGAAGTGAATGAAGAAGAAGAAGAAGAAGAAGAAGAGGAAAGGGAAGAAGAAGAGGGAGAAGAAGAAGAAGAAAAAGAGGAAGAAAAAGTGGAAGAAGAAGAAGAAGAAGAAGAAGAAGGAGGAGAAGAGGAGTAAGAAGAAGAAGAAGAATAAAAAGAAGTAGAGCAAGAAGAAGAAGAGAAGGAAGACGAAGAAGAAGAGAAGGAAGACGAAGAAGACAAGCAGATGTAGCGAAAGAAATTGAACAAGAGGAGGAAGAAGAAGAAGTAGAGGAAGTATAAAACAAAGAAGAATTAGAAGAAGTAGAAAACATAGTACTAGTAGAAGAAGAAGAAGAAGGATAAGAAGGGGAACAAGAAGAAGAAGAAGAAAAAGTGGAAGAAGAAGATGACAAAGAAGAAGATGAAGAATTAGAGGAAGGAGAAGAGAAACAAGAGGAAGAAGAAGAAGAAGATGAAAAAGAAAATTTAAAAGAATAATAATAATAATAATAATAATAAGCAAAAGAAGAAGGGGATGAAGAAGAAGAGGAAGTAGAAGAATAGGAAAAAGAAGAAGAAGAGGAAGAGGAAGAAGAGGAAGAGAAAGAAGAAGAAGAAGAGGAACAAGGAGAAGAAGAAGAAGAACAAGTGGTGGAAGAAGAAGAAGTAGAAGAAGAAGAAGAAGAAGAAGAAGAAAAAGAAAAAAAGAAAAAGACGAAATAGAATTAGAAGAAAATGTAGAAGTAGAAGAAGAGTAAGAAGAAGTGGAAGAGGAAGAACAAGAAGAACAAGAAGAAGATGACAATGATGATGAAGAAGAAGAAGAAGAAGAACAAGTGGAAGAAGTGGAAGAAGAAGAAGAAGAAGAAGAAGAACAAGAAATAGAAGAAGAAGAAGTAGAAGAAGAAGTAGAAGATGAAGAAAATGAAGAATAGGAAGAAGAAAATGAAGAAAAATAAAAATTAAAAAAGAAGAAGAATAATTACAAGAAGAACAGGTGGAAGAAGTAGAAGTAGAGGAATAAGAAGAAGAAGAAGAAGAAGAAGAAGAAGAAGAAAAAGTAGAAGACGAAGAAGTGGATGTAGAAGATGTAGCAGAACAAGTAGAAGAAGATGTAGAAGAATAAGATGAAGAAGAAGAAAAAGAAGAAGAAAGAGAAGAAGAAGATTTAAAAAATGAAGAGGGAGAAGAAGAAGAAGAATTCAAAGAAGTAGGAGAAAAAGCAAAAGTAGAAGAAGAAGAAGAAGGGGAAGAAGAACAAGATAAAGGGGAGGAAGAAGATGAGGAAAAAGATGAAGAAGAAGAAGCAGAGGAGGAGGAGGAGGAAGAAGAAGAAGAAGAAGAAGAAGTAGAAAAACAAGGAGAAGATCAAGAAGAAAAAGAAGAAGAAAAAGAGGAAGATGAAAAAGAAGAAGAAGGAGAAGAAGAAGAAGAAGAAGAAGAAGAAGAAAAGGAAGAGGAAGAAGAAGAAGAAGAAGAAGCAGAAGAATAGGAAGAAGAAGAAGAAAAAGAAAAATAAAAAGAAGAAGGAGAAGAAGAAGAAGAAGAAGATGAAAAAAAACAAGAAGAACAGGAAGAAGAAAAGGAGGAAGAAGAAGTTGAAGAGCAAGAAGTGGTAGAACAACAACAAGAACAAGAAAAATGTAAGGAAGAAGAAAAAGTACATGAAGAGGAAGAAGAAGAAGAAGTAGAAGAAGATGATGAAGAAGAAGAAAAAGTACATGAAGAGGAAGAAGAAGAAGAAGTAGAAGAAGATGATGAAGAAGAAGAAGAAGAAGAGGAGGGAGAAGAAGTAGTAGAAGTAGAAGAAGAAGAAGAAGAAAAGGAAGAAGAGGAGATGTAGATGAAGAAGAAGAAGAGAAGGAAGAAGAAGAAGAAGAAGAGGAAGAGGATGAAGAAGAAGAAGAGGAAGATGAAGAAGAGGGAAAAGAGAAAGAAGAAATGGAAAAGAAGTAGAGGAAGAAGAAGGAGAAGAAGAAGAAGGGGAAGGAGAAGAAGAAGAAGGAGTAGAAGAAGAAGAACAGGAAGAAGAAGAAGAAGAACAAGAAGAAGAGGAAGAAGAAGAAGAAGAAGAAGAAGAGGAAGAGGAAGAAGAAGAAGAAGAAAAAGTAGAGGAACAAGAATGAGAAGAAGAAGAATAAGAAGGGGATGAAGATGAAGAAATTGAAGAAGAAGAAGTATTAGAAAAAGAAGATGAAGTGGAAAAAATAAAAAGAAGAAAAAGAAGAAGAATTTGAAGAAGGAGTAGAAGAAGTAGAAAAAGAAGAAAAAAAAGAAAAAGAAGTAGAAGATGGATTATTGTTTAAAGAGGGTAGGATTAGGGATTTTTTCTTAGGTATTATGGATTTGGGATTTGGGAGGAAGGGATAAGAGATTAAGGATTAATGATGAGGGATTAAGAACTAAGGATTACAACGAATTAGGGATTAGAGATTATAGAATTAGGTCTTAAAGATTAAGGATTATGGATTATGAATTTGAGATTAGCAATTAAAGATTAGTGATTACTTATTAAAGATTAAGGATTAGGTATTAGGGATTAAAGATTAGGGATTAGGATAGAAGAAGAAGAACAGGAGGAGGAGGAGGAGGAGGAAGGTGAAGAAGAAGAAGAAGAAGATGATGATGATAATGTTGTTGATGATGAAGAAAAAAAAGAAGAATAAGAAGAAGAAGAAGAACATGGAGAGGACAAGGTTGATGAAGAAGAAGAAGAAGAAAGAGAAGAAGAAGAAGAAGAGGAAGAAGAAGTAGAGGAAGAGGAAGATGAGGAAGAAGAGGAAGATGTGGAAGAAGAAGAACAACAAGATGAGGAGGAAGAAGAAGAAGAAGAGGAAGAAAAAAGGATTAAAAATAGGAAGAATAAGAGGAAGATAAAGAAGAAGTGTAAGAAGGAGAAGAGGTAGAAGAGGAAGAAAAAAGGAAGAAGAAGAATAGGAAGAAGAAGAAGCAGAAGTGGAAGAAGAAGAAAAATTAGTAGAAGAAGAAGAAGAAGAAGAAAAGAAGAAGAAGAATTAAAAGATGAAGAGAAGGCAAAGAAGAAGAAGATCAAGTTTAAGAAGAAGTTGAAGAAGTAAAAGGAGAAGAGAAGAAGAAGAAAAAGAAGAAGTACAAGAATTGGAAGAAGAAGAAGAGGAAAAAGAAGAAGAAGAAAAGAATAAGAAGAAGTAGAAGAAGAAGAAGAAGAAGAAGAAGGAGGAGGAGGAGGACGAAGAGGAGTAGGAGGAGAGAGGATGAAGAAAATGAAGTAGAAGTGGAAGTAGAGGAAGAAGAAGAAGAAGAAGAAGAGGAAGAAGAACTAGAGGATGATGAAAAAGATGATGATGATGAAAAAGATGAAGAATAAGAAGAGGAGGAGGAAGAAGAAGAAGAAGAAGATAAAGTATAAGAAGAAGAAAAATTAAGAGAAGAAGAAGAAGAAAAAGAAGAGGAAAGATGAAGAAGAAGAAGAAGAAGAAGCAAAAAAAGAAGATGAAGAAGAGGAAGAAGTTGTAGAAGAAGAAGACAAGGAAACAAAAAGAAGAAGAATAAGTAAAAGATGATGAAGAAGAAGATGGGGACAAAGAAGAAGTGGAAAAAGAAGACGAAAAAAGAATAGGAAGAAGATGAATAAGAAGAAGAGGATGAAGTGGAAGAAAAATAAGGAGAAGAGGCAGAAGAAGAGAAGGAAGATGATGAAGAAGATTGTAAAGAAGAAAAAGAAGATGAGCAAGAAGGAGAAGAACAAGAGGTAGAAGAACAAAAGATGAAAATGTGGAAGAAGAAGGGGAAGAAGAAGAAGAAGAGGAAGAAGAAGACGAGGAGAAGAAGGAGAAAAAGAAGAATAAGAAGAAGAAGAAGAAGAAGGAAAAGAAGAAGAAGAAGAACAAAAAAAAGAAGTAGAAGAAAAAGAAGAAGAATAATAAGAATAAGAATAAGAAGAAGAAGAAGAAGAAGAAGAAGAAGAAGAAGATGACGAAGAAGAACTAGATGAGGTAGTAGAAGAAGAAGAAGTAGAAGAAGTAGAAAAAGAAGTAGAAGAAGAAGAAGAAGAAGAAGAAGAAGAAGAATGAGAAGAAGAAGAAGAAGAGGAACAAGTGGAAGAAGAAGAAGAAGAGGAAGAAGATGGCGAAGAAAAAGAGGAGGTACAAGAAGAAGAAGAAGAGGAAGAAGAAGAAGATGAAGTAGAGGAAAAAGAAGATGAAGAAGAAGATAAAGAAGAAGAAGAAGAAGCTGAACGAGAGGGAGAAGAAGAAGAAGATGATGATAATGAAGAAAAATAAGAAGGAGAAGGGGAAGAAGAAGAAGAAAAAGGGAAAGAAGAAGAAAAGGAAGAAGAAGGAGAAGATGGTGAAGATTAATAAGAAGAAGAAAGGGAAGAAGTAGAGGAAGAAGAAGAAGAAAAAGAAGAAGAAGAAGTAGAAGAAGAATAAGTTGACTCAGAAGAAGAAGAAGAAGAACAAGAGGAAGATGACGAAGGAGAGGAAGAAGAAGAACAAGAATATGTGGAGGAAGGAGAAAAAGAAGAGGAAGAAGAAGAAGAAGCTGAAGTGGAAAAAGAAGAGGAAGAAGATGAAGATGAAAAAGAAGAAAAGGCGAAAGAATAGGAAGAAGAAGACATAGAAGAAGAAGAGGGAGAAGAAGAAGAAGAAGAGCAAGAAGATAATGAAGAAGAAGAAGAAGAGGAAGAAGAGGAAGAAGAACTATTTAAAGAAGTAGAAGAAGAGGAGGTAGAAGAAGAAGAAGAAGAAGTTGAAGATAATGAAGAAGAAGAAGATGATGATGATGAACAAAAAGGAGAGAACGAAGAAGAAGTCGAAAGAAGAAGAAGAAGAAGAAGAAGAAGAAGAATAAGAAGAAGAAGAAGAAGAAGAAGAATAAGGAGGGGAGGAACAAAAATAGTAAGGGAAAGAATAAAAAGAATGACAAAAAGAAGATATGGAAGAAGAGGAAGAAGTGGAAGAGGAAGATGTTGAAAAAAGAGACGAAGGAGATGAAGATGTAGAAGAAGAAGAAGTGGAAGAAGAGGAGGAAGAAGATGAAAAATTGAAGAAGAAGGAAAGGAAGAAACGGAAAAGGAAGAGGAGGAAGAAGAAGAGGATGAACACGAAGAAGAAGAGGGAGAAGAAAAAGTTGAAGAAGAGAAATAATAATAAAAATAATAATAAGAAGAAGAAGAAAAAGAAGAAGGCTAAGAAGAAGAAGAAGAAGAAGAAAAGGAAGAAGAAGAAGAAAAAGAAGAAAAGTTAGAAGAAGAAGAAGAAGAAGAAGGAGAGGAAGAAGAACAAGAAGAAGAAGAACAAGAAGAAGATGAGGAAGGAGATGAAGAAGAAGAACAAGAGGAAGATGAGGAAGAAGAGGAAGTAGAAGTAGAACACGATGAGGAAGAAAGAGAAGAGTAAAAGGAAGAAAAAGAACAAGGAGAAGAAGAAGAGGAAAAAGAAGAATAGAGAGAAGAAGAAGAAGAAGAAGAAGAGAAAAGAGGGAGAAGAAGAAGTAGAAGAAGAATATGAAGAAAAACAAGAATAAGAAGAAGAAGAAGATGAGGAAGAAGAAGATGATGAGGAGGAGGAGGAAGAAGAAGAAGAACAATTAGAAGAAAAGAAGAAGAAGAAGAAGAAGAAGAAGAGGAAGAAAAAGAAGTAGAAAGAGAAGAAGAAGAAGAGGAAGAAGAAGAACAAGGGAAAGAAGGAGAAGGAGTAAAAGAAGAAGAATAAGAAGAAGGAGTAGAACAACACGAAGAAGAAGTGGAAGAAGGAGAAGAGGAAGGAGAAGGACAAGAAGAAGAAGAGGAGGAAGAAGAAGATGATGATGAAGAGCAAGTAGAAGAAGAAGAAGAAGAGGAACAA
>JAIUJO010001052.1:122500-140000 GCA_023846275.1 Vanilla planifolia
AAAAAGAAGTAGAAGGAGAAGAAGATGTAAGAGAAGAAGAAGAATAATAAGAATAAGAAGAATAAGATGAAGAAGAAGAAGAAGGTGGATTATGGATTACGTAGGGTGTGCTTAGGGATTAGGGATTAGGGATTAAAGTCATATAGATTAGGGATTAAGGATTAGAGATTAAGGATTATCGATTAAAGATTATATATTAGTGATTAAGGATTAGGAATTAAATATTATGAATTATGGATTAGTTATTAGAATTAGAATTTAGGGATTAGTGACTAGTGATTAAGGAATAGTAATTAAGGAATATGATTTATGGATTAGTGATTAAGAGTTAAGGATTAGGGATTATGGATAAGGGGTTAGGGATTAAGAGATCATGGTTTAAGGATTAAGGATTATGGATTATAGATTAGAGATCAAGGGATTAAGAGTTAAGGATTAGGGATTAATGATTCGAGATTAAGGATTAGGTATTAGGGATTTAGGATTAGAGATTAAAGATTAAGGATCTAAGATAAGGGATTAAAGATTAATGATTACGGATTAAAGGTTAAGGGATTATGTCTTAAAGATTAGCAATTAAGGATTATGAATTAGGGATTAAGGATTAAAGATTACACATTATGGATTAAGGATTTGGGAATAAGAAGGAGACGAAGAAGATGCAGAGAAAGAAGAAGAAGAAGAAGAAGAAGAAGAAGCAAACGAAGAAGAAGAGGAAAAAGATGGATTATTGATTAAGGATAATGTGCTTAGGGAATAGGGACTAAGTATTAGGGATTAAGGATTAGTAATTAAGGATGTAGGAATAAGGGATTAAGGATTAGGGATTAAGGAATTGAGATTAGAGATTAGAGATTAGATATTAGTGATTAGGGATTAGGAATTTGAGATATTGAATTAAGGAATAGTTATTAGTGTTAGGGTTTATAGAATAGTGTTTCGAGATTAAGAAATATGTGTTTGGGTATATGATTTATGGATTAGAGATTAAGAATTAAGAGTTAAGCATTAGAGATTAGAAATTAGAAGATAAGGGTTTAGAGATTAAGGATTATGGATTATGCATTAGGGATCAATAGATTAAGAATAAAGGATTAAGAATTAGGGATTCTAGATTAACGATTAGGGATTCGAGATTAAGGATTAGGGATTAGAGATTAGAAGTTTGGGATCTAGGATAGGGGACTAAAGTTTAAGAATTAGGATTAAAGATGAAGGGTTTCGATCATAAAGAAGAAGAAGATGTACAAGAAGAAGAACAAGAAGAAGGATAATGAGAAGAAGAAGAGGAAGAAGAAATTAAAAAAGGAAGATGATGAAGGAGAAGAAGAAGAAGAAGAAGAAGAAGAAGAAGAAAAAGAAGATAAAGAGGAGGAGGATGAGAAGGAAGAAGAAGAAGAAGAAGAAGAAGAAGAAGAAGAGGAGGAAGAAGAAGAAGAAGAAGAAGATGAAGAAGAAGAGGAAGAAGTTGAAGAAGAAGAAGATGATGATGATGAAGAAAACATTGTAGTAGTAATAGAAGAAGAAGAAAAAGTAGTAGTAGTAGTTGTAGAAGAATAAGAAGAAGAAAAGGAAGCCGCAAAAGAAGAAGAAGAATAAGATAAAGACGAAGAAGTGGCGGAGAAGGAAGAAGAAGAAGAAGTTAAAGAAAGAGTAGAAAGAGAAGAGGAAGAAGAAGAAGAACAATAACAACAATAAGAGGAAGAAGAGGAAAAAGAAAAAGAAGAAGAAGAAGAGGAAGAAAAACAAGAAGAAGAAGGGGAAGAAAAGAAGAAGTAAAAGAAGATGAAACAAAAGAAGAAGAAGAAGTAGTAAAAGCAGAAGAAGTAAAAGAAGAAGAAGAAGAAGAAAAAGAAGGAGATGAAGATGATTAAGAAGAAGAGGAAGAAGAAGAAGGAGAAGAAGAAGGAGAAGAAGATGATGATGATGATGAAGGAAAACAACAAGAAGAAGAACAAGAAGTGGAAGAAGAAGATGGAGGAGGAGGAGAAGAAGAAGTACAATAAGAAGAACAAGTAGAAGAAGAAGAAGAAGAAGAGGAAGAAGAAGAAGAGGTGGAAGAAGAAGGGGACGAAGAGGAAGAAGAGAACGAATAATAATAATAGGAAGAAGAAGGAGAAGAGATAGAAGAAGAAGAAGCAGAAGAAGAAGAAGAAGAAGAAGAAGAGAAAGTATAAGAAGAAGAAAAAGAATTTTAAGTAGAAGAAGAAATGTAGAGAAAGAAGAAGAAGAACAAAAAGAAGAAGAAGAAGCAAAAGAAGAAGAAAAAGAAGAAGAAAAATGTCAAGAAGATGGATTATGGATTAAGGAGGGTGTGCTTAGAGAATAGGGATTAGGTATTACGAATTAGGGATTAGCGATTAAGGACATAGGGATTAAGGATTAAGGATTAGAGATTAGAGATTTGATAGTAGTGACTAGGGATTACGAATTAAGGATAATGAATTAGGGATTAATGATTAAGATTATGGTTTAGGCAATAGTGATTAGGGATTAAGGAAATTGTATTAGGGAATATGATTTATGGACTAGGGATTAAGTATTAAGGATGCGGGATTAGGGATTAAAGAATAAAAGATTTGGGCTTAGAGATTAAGTATTAGGGATTATGGATTAGGGATCAAGGGATTAAGAATTGTTGATTAAGGATTAGGGATTCGAGATTAAGGATTAGGGATTTGAGATGAAGGATTAATGATTAGAGTTTAGGGATTAGTATTAGAGATTAGAGATTAGGGATTTTACATAAGGGCTTAAAGTTTGAAGATTATGGATTAGAGATAAAGGGGTTAGGTCATAAAGATTATGAATTAAAGATTTAGGATTAGTGATTGGGCATTAGGAATTAGGATTTCAGATTAAGGACTATGAAAGAAGAAGAACAAGTAGTAGAAGAAGTAGAAGAAGTAATAGTAGTAGTAGAAGATTTAGAACAAAAACAAGAAGCAGAATAAGAACAAAAAGAAGAAGAAGAATAAGAAGAAGAAGTAAAAGAAGAAGAAGATGGAGAAGAAGAAGATGATGAGGAAGAAGAGGAAGATGATAACGAGGAGGAGGAAGAAGAAGAAGAAGAAGAAGAAGAAAATTAGGTAGAAAAAGAGGAAGAAGAGGAAGAAGAAGAAGAAGAAGAAGAAGAAGTGTAGCAAGAAGAAAAAGAAGAAGAAGAAGATGTAGTAGAAGTAGAAGAAGAAGAAGAAGAAGAAGAAGAAACAGAAGAAGTGGAAGAAGAAGATAAGGAAGAAGAAGAGGATGATGAAGAAGAAGAGGAAGAAGAAGGAGAAGAAGAAGAAGAAGAAGAAGAGGAAGAAGAAGAGGAAGAAGAAGAAGATGAAGAAGAAGATGAAGAAGAGGAAGAAGAATAAGAAGAAGAAGAGGAAGAAGATAAAGAAGAAGAAGAAGAAGAGGAAGAAGAGGAAGAAGTTTAAGAAGAAGAAGGTGAAGAAAAAGATGAGGAAGAAGAAAAATAAGAAGAAATAGAAGAAGAAAAGAAGAGGAAGAAGGAGAAGAAGAAGAATGAGAAGAAGAAGAAGAGCAAGATGAAGAAGAGGAAGAAGAAAAAAAGAAGAAGAAGAAAAGGAAGAAGAAGAAGATGGAGAAGAAAAGGAAGAAGAAGGAAAAGAAAAAGTAGAAGAGGAAGAAGTAGAAGAAGTAGAGGAAGATGATGACGATGAAGAAGAAGAAGAAGAACCAGAAGATGAGGAGAGGAGGGTGAAGCAGAGGAAGAAGTAAAAGAGAAAGAAAAAGTGGAAGAAGGAAAAGAAGAGAAAACAGGAACAAAAGTAAGAAGGGAAAGAAGAAGAAGAAGAAGAGGAAGAAGAAGAATAAGAAGAAGAAAAAGAGGAAGAAGAAGAAGAAGAATAAGGAAAAGAAGAAGAAGAAGAAGAACAGGCCAAAAAAGAAGAAGAACAAGAAGTAGAAGAAGAAGAAGAAGAAGAAGAAAAAGACAAAGAAAGATAAGCATAAGGAGGAGGAGAAGAAGAAGAACAAGAAGAGGAAGAAGGAGGAGGAGGAGGTGGAGGAGGAGAGGAATAAGAAGAAGAAGAAGAAGAATTGAGGAAGAAGAAAAAGAACAAAAGGAAGAGGAAGAAGAAGGAGAAGAAGATGATGATAAAGAGGATGAAGAAGAAGAAGAAGAAGAAGAAGAAGAAAAATAAAAAGAAGAAGCAGAAGAAGAAGAAGAAGAAAAAGTAGAAGAAAATGAAGAAGAAGAAGGAAAAGAAGAAGCAAAAGAAGAAGAAGAAGAGTTAGAAGAAAAAGGAGAAGAGGAAGAAGAAGAAGGAAAAGAAGAAAAGGAAGAAGTGGAAGAAGAATAATAGGAAGAAGAAGAAGAAGAAGAAGAAGATGAAAAGGAAGATGAAGAAGAACAAGAAGAAGAAGAAGAAGAGGAAGAAGAAGAAGAAGAAAAGGAAGACGAGAAAGAAGTGGAAGAAGTTGAAGAAGAAGAGGAAGAAGAAGATGATAAGGAAGAAGAGGAAGAAGATGAAGAAGAAGAAGAAGAAGGAGTGGAAGAAGAAGGGGAAGAAGAAGAAGAAGAAGAAGAAGAAGAAGAAGAAGAGAAAGAAGAAGAAGAAGAGGAATATGTGGAAGAAGAATAAGAAGAGGAAGAAGTTAAATAAGAAGCGAAGGAGGAAGAAGAAGAATAGCAAGAAGAACAATAAGAAGAAGAGGAAGAAGAAGAAGAAGAGGAAGAATTTAAATAAGAAGAGGAAGAAGGAGAAGAAGAAGAAGAAGAAGAAGATGATGATGATGAAGAAGAAGAAGAAGAAGAAGACAAAGAAGAAGAAGAAGAAGAAAATGTTGAAAAAGAAGAAGAAGTTGTAGTAGTAGTAGTAGTAATAGTAGAAGAAGAAGAAGTGGAAGAAGAAGAAGAAGAAGAAGAAGAAGTGGAACATGAAGAAGATGTGGAAGTCTTTGAAGAGGAAGAAGAAGAGGAATAAGAAGGAGAAGGAGAAGATGAAGTAGAAGAAGAAATAGAAGAGAAAGAAGAAGAAGAAAAGTAAAAGAATAGAAAGAAAAAGAAGATGAAGAAAAAGTGGACAAAGAAGAAGTTGATGAAGAAGAAGAAGAAGAAGAAGGAGAGGAGTAAAAAGAAGAGGAAGAAGAAGTTGAAGAAGTAGAAGAAGTGGAAGATGAAGTAAATTAAGAGGAAAATGAAGTGGGAGAAGAAGAAGAAGAAGAAGAAGATGAAGATGAAGGAGAAGAAGAAGATGAAAACAAGAAGTAGAGATGAAGAAAAAGATTAAGACGAAGAAGAAGAAAAAGAAGAAGAAGAAGAAGAAGAACAAGAAATAGAAGAAGAAGAAAAAAGAAGAAGAAGAAGAATTAGAAGAAGTGGAAGAAGTAGAAAAAGGAGAAGAAGAAGAAGAAGAAGAAGAAGAAGAAAAAGAAGAAGAACAAATAAAAGAGGAAGTACAACAAGAAGAACAAGAAAGAAAAGAAGAAGAAGAAGAAGAGGAAGAAGAAGAAGAAGAAGAGGAAGAAGAAGAAGAAGAAGAGGAAGAAGAAGTAGAAAAAGAAGTAGTAGAAGAAGAAAAAGAAGAAAAAGATGAAGAACAAGAAGAAGAATAAGAGGACAAAGAAGTGGAGGAGAAAGAAGAAGAAGAAGAAAGAGAAGAAGAAGAAGAAGAAGAAGAAGAAGAAGAAGAGGAAAATGAGGAAGAATAGGAAGATAAAGTAGAAGAAGATTAGGAGGAAGAAACAGAAGAAGAGGAAGAACAAAAAGAGGAAGAAGAAGAGGAAGAAAAGAAGTAGAAGAGGAGGAGGAAGAAGAGACAAATTATGGATTAGGGATTATGGGTTAGGGATTAGGGATTAATGGAGGAAGGATTAGGGGTTATGGATCAGAGACTATGGATTAAATGTTAAGGAGGGAGGGATTAGGGATTTGGTATTTGGAATTAGTGATTAGGGAATTGGAAGTCAGTGATTAAGGATTATGGTTTAGTGGTTACAGATTAGGGATTAGGGATTAAGGAGTAAGGCATACAGAGTAAATAATAAGGATCAGTGATTAAGGATTATGAATTTGGGATTAGGAATTAACTATTAGGGATTAAAAATAGTGATTGGAGATTAAAGATTAAAGATTAGATGTTAGGGATAGATTAGGGATTAAGGTTTTAAGATTTTGGATTAGGGATTAAAGAGAAGGAAGAAGGAAGAAGGAAGAAGGAAGAAGAAGAAGAAAGAAAAAAGAAGAAGGAAGAAGGATGGAAGAAGAAGATGAGGAAGAAGAGGAAGAAGAAGAAGAAGAAGAAGAAGAAGGAGAAGATGAAGAGGAAGAATAAAGAAGGACGAATGAAGAAGGAAGGAGGAAGGAAGAAGGTGAAGGAAGAAAAAAGAAGAAAGTAGGAAGTAGAAAGAAGAAAGAAGGAAGAAGAAGAAGACTTAAAAGAAGAAGAAGAAATAATAGAAAGAGAAGGAGGTGAAAGAAAAATAGAAGGAGAAGGAGAAGAAGAAGGTTAAGGAGATGGAGAAAGGGAAGGAGAAGAAGATGGAGGAGTCGAAGAATAAGAAGGAGAAAGAGAAGGAGATGGAGAAAGACAAGGAGAAGGAGAAGAAGAAGGGGAAAGAAGAGAAGAAGAAGAAGAAGAAGATGAAGAAAAAGAATAAGAAGAAGAAATAAAAGAAGAAGAAGAAGAAGAAGAGGAAGAAGATGAACATGAATAAAAGGAGGAGAAGAAGAAGAAAAAGAAGAGGAAGAAAAAGAAGAGGAAGAAGAAGAAGTAGAAGAACTAAAAAAAGAAGAAGCAAAAGAAGAAGAAGAAGTAGATGATGAAGAAGAAGAAGAAGAATAAGAGGAAGAAGAAGTAGAGGAAGAGGAAGAAGAAGAAGAAGAAAACATGGAATAAGAAGTGTAAGAGGAAAAAGAAGAAGACGAAGAAAAGGAAGATGAAGTAGAGGAAGAAGATGTTGAGGAAGAAGAGATTGATTAGGGATTAGTTATTATGTGTTAGGGATTTAGGATTAGGGATTAAAAAGATAGGGATTAGGGTTTAGAGAATAGAGAATACAAATTACTAATTAGGGAGGATGGGATTAGAGATTATAGATTAGGCATTAGGGATTATAGATTAAGGATTAGAGATGGATGGATTTGTTATTTGGCTTTAAGGATTAGGGATTAAGGATTATGGATAAGAAATTAGGGGTTAGAGTTTAGATATTAAGGATTTTTGATTTGGGAGTAGGCAAAACGGAATAAGTAATAATGATTAAGGATTACGGATTAAGGATTAGGTATTAGGGATGAAAGAACTAATGATTATGGATGAAGGGGTTAATAATTAAGGATTAAGGATTAATTATTAATGATTAGGGATTTAGGATAAAGGATTATGAATTAGGGAATTGGAATATGTGATTAAGGATTAGAGATTAGTGATTAGGGATTTTGGATTCAAGATTAGATATTAGACATTAGAGATTATAGATTAGAGAATAAGAGATTAAGATTAGGGGTTAGAAATTAGAGATTAAGGATTAAGGATTAAAGGTTATAGATTAGAGATTAGAGATTATTGATTATAGATTATGGATTAGGGATTAATAATTACGTATTAGGGATTAAGAAATAGGAATTAGAGTTTAAGAAATAGATATTAGGGATTAAAAATTAAGGTTAGATTAAGGATTAAGGATTAAAGATTAACGATTGAGAAATAGGGATTAAGAATTAGAGAATATGGAGAAGAAAAAAAGGAAGAATGAAGAAGGAAAAAGAAGAAGAAAGTAGAAGAAGGAAGAAGAAAGAAGGAAGAGGGAAGAAGAAGAAGAGGAGAATGAAGAGAAGGAAAAAGGAGAAGAAGAGACAGAAGAAGAAGAAGAAAAGGAGAAATAATAAGAAAAATAAAGAAGAAAGAAGAAAGTAGAAAGAAGAAAGAAGAAAGAAGAAAAAAAGTAAGAAGGAAGAGGGAAGGTGGAAGGAAGAAAGATGAAAGAAGAAAGAAGAAAGAAGAAAGAAGAAAGAAGAAAGAAGGAGAAGGGGAACAAGAAGAAGAAGAAGAAGAAGAAGAAGAAGTGGAAGGAGAAGGAGTAGGATGTGGACAAGGAAGACGAGAAGGAGAAGGAGAATGAGATGGAAAAGTAGATGGAGAAATAGAAGGAGAATGTAAAGGAGAAGGAGAAAGATAAAGAGAGGGAGAAAGAGAAGGAGAAGGAGAAGAAGAAGGAGAAGAAGAAGAAGAAGATGATGATGAAGAGGATGAAGATGAAGAAGAAGAAGAAGAAGAAGAGGAAGAAGAAGAAAAAGACAGAGAAGTAGATGAAGAAAAGGAAAAAGAAGAAGAAAAAGAAGTAGTAGTAGAAGTAGAAGATGAAGAAGAAGGAGAAGAGGAAGAAGACAAAAAAGAAGTGGAAGAAGAAGAAGAAGAAGAGGAAGATATGGACGAGTAAGGGTTAGGGATTTGGCCTTATAGTGGGAGGGTTTAATGACTTTTTAATACACATAATGGATTAGTGAAAGAAGGATTTTGGATTCAAGGTTAAGCATTAGGGATTAGGGAATAGGGAGGGAGGGATTAGGTATTAGACATTAGATATTAGGGATTAAAATCTAAGGATGAAGAATTTTGGATTAGAACCTAGGGATTAGGGTTTTTAGATTAAGGATTATGAATTACGGAGTGAAGAATAGTGAATAAGTAATAAGGATTAGAGATTAAGGATTAAGGATTAAAGATTAGGGTTTAGAGATGAAGTGATTAATGATAAAGGATTTAAGAGTATAAATTAAGAATTAAGGGATTAATTATTAAAGATTAGGTATTAAGGATTAGGGATTAGGGGTTAGGGATTAGGGATAAGAGATTAGACATTAATGATTAAGGATTTGGGATTAAGGATTATGTATTAGAGAGTTGGACTTAGGGATTAGAGATTAAGGGATTTGGATTAGAATTAAGGAGTAGAAGGAGAAGTACAAAGAGAAAGAGGATGAGAAGAAGAAGGTGGAGATGGAGAAGGTGAAGGAGATGGAGAAGGAGAAGGAGAAGAAGGATGAGTAGGCAAACCAAAAGAAGCAGGAGAAGGAAAAAGATAAGGAGAAGGAGAAGAAGATGGAGAAGGAAGAGAAGAAGAAGAAGAAGAAGAAGAAGAAGAAGATGAAGAAAAAGAAAGAGAAGAATAAGAAATACAAGAAGAAGAAGAAGAAGAAGAAGAAAAAGAAGATGAAGATGAACAAGAAATGAAAAAGAAGGAAAAGAAGAGGAAGACGAAAAAGAAGTAAAGGAAGAGGAAGTATAAGAAGAAGAAGAAGAACAAAAAGAAGAAGAAGAAGAAGACAAAAAAAAGAAGAAGAAGATGAAGAAGAAAAGGAAGAAGAAGAAGAAGAATAAGAAGAAAAGGAAGAAGAAGAAGAAGAAGAAGAAGAAGAAGAAGAAGAAGCATAATAAGAGGAAGAAGAAGGAGAAGTTGAAGAGGAAGATGAGGAAGAGGAACAAGAAGAAGAAAATGAGGAAGAAGAAGAAGAAAAGAGGAATAAGAAGATGAAGAAGAAAAAGAAGAGATTGACGAAGAGGAAGACAAAGAGGAGGAAGAGGAAGAAGAAGAAGAGATGGATTAGGGAATAGGGATTAAGCGTTAGGGGTTAAGGTTTAGGGATTATGGAAGGAGGAATTAGGGTTTTTGGATTAGGGAATTTGGATTATAGATTAAAGAGGGAGGGATTAAGGATTAAAGATTATGTATTAGGGATTATGGATTAGGGATTAGGAGGAGAGGGATTAGGTATTTGGCATTAAGGATTATGGATAAGCAATTAGGGATGAGGGATTAAGGATTACCAATTAGAGAGTAGGCATTAAGGAATACGTAATAAAGATTAGGGATTACGAATTAAGGATTGGGGATTATGGATGAAGGGATTAATAATTATAGATTAGGTATTAAGATTTAAGGATTAATGGATTAATTATTAGAGGTTAGAGATTTAAGAATAGGGATTATGTATTAGGGAATTGGGATTAGGGATTAAAGATTAGTGATTATGGATTTGAGATTATGGATTAGGTTTTTGAGATTAGAGATTAGGGATTTGAAGTTAAAAGATTAAGAATGTGGATAAGGATTAGGGATTAAGGATTAGTGATTAATTATTAAGAATTAGGGATTAAGGTATATGGATTAAGGATTATAAATTATAGATTGTAGATTAGGGATTGGGAATTAGGTATTAGGGATTAAGGATTAGAGATAAGAGTTTAGGAAATAGAGATTAGGGATTGAGGATTAGAGATTCGAGATTAAGGATGGATTAGAGATTAAGTATTAAGGATTAAGGATTAGTGATTATGAATTAGGGAATAGGGAGAAGGAAGAAGGAAGAACTAGAAGAAGGAAGAAAGTAGGAGGAAGAACAAAGAAACAAAAAGGAAGAAGAAGAAGAGGAGGAAGAAAAGGAAGAAGAACAAGAAGAAGAAAGAAAGTAAAAGAGGAAGAATAGAGAAGAATGAAGAAAGAAGAAAGAAGAAAGAAGAAAGAAGAAAGAAGAAAGAAGAAGAAAGAAAGAAGAAGGATGGTAGAAGGGAGAAGGTAAAAGAAAGAAGAAAGAAGAAGAAGAAGAGGAAGAATAAGAAGAAGGAGAAGCAGAAAGAGGAGGACGTGGAGAAGGAGGACGAGAAAGAGAAGGAGAAGTATAATGAGAAGGAGAAGGAGAAGGAGAAGAAGAAGGAGATGGGGAATGAGAAGGAGAAAGACAAGGAAAAGGAGGAGAGGAAGAAGGAGAAAGATAAGGAGAAGGACAAAGAGAAGAAGAAGGCGAATAAGAAAGAGAAGAAGAAGGCGAAGAAGAAAAAGTAGAAGAAAAAGAAGAAGAGGAAGAACAAAAACAAATAAAAGAAGAAGAAGAAGAAGAGAAGAAGAAGAAGGAAAAGAAGTAGTAGAAGAAGAGCAGTTGAAGAAGAGGAAGAAGAATAAAAAGGAAAGAAGAAAAATGACAATGAGAAGAATGGGAAGAAGAAGAAGAAGAGGAAGAAGAAGTAGAAGAAGAAAATGAAGATGAAGAAAAGGAAGAAGAAGAAGAATAAGAAGAAGAGGAAGATGAGGATGAAGAGAAAGAAGAAGAAGACGGTGTAGTAGAAGTAGAAGCAGAAGAGGAGGAGGAGGAAGAAGAAGATGAGGAAGAGGAAGAGGAAGAAGAAGAAGAAGAAGAAGAAGAGATGGATTAATGATTAAAGATTAAGTGTTTGAGATTAAGGATTAAAGATTAAGAAGGGAGGGATTAGGTATTAGGTGTTAGGGATTAAGGATTAGGTGTTATGGATTGGGGATTATAGATTAATAATTAAGGATTAGGGTTTAAGGAATAAGGGTTAGAGATTAGGGATTAAAGATTAGGGATGTAAGATGCATGATTAGAGATTAAGAATTGGGGATTAGAGATTAAAAGATTAGGATTAGAGATTAGGGATTAGGGTTTAGGGATCAGAGGTTAGATATTTAGGATGAAGGATAATGGATTAAAGATTAAATATTAGAGATTTTGGAATAGGTATTAAGTATTAGAGTTTATAGATTAGAGATTAGGGATTAGATGTTAGAGATAAAAGATTAAGGATTAGAGATTAATGATAGATTAAGTATTAGAGATTAACAATAGGTTGGAGATTAAGCATTAGAGATTAGGGATTAGGGAGAAGAAAGAAGGAATAGGGAAGAAGAAGGAGGAAGAAAGAAGAAAGGAGGAATGAAGAAAGAGGAAAGAAGAGGAAGAGGAGGAAGAAGAAGAGGAAAAAGAAGAAGAAGAGGATGAAGAAAAAGAAGAAGAAAAAGAAGAAGGGGAAGAAGGGGAAGAAGAAGGAGAAGAAGATGGAGAAGTGCAAAGAGAAGGAGGATGAGAAGAAAAAGGAGAAGGAGAAGGAGAATGAGAAGGAGAAGGTGAAGGAGGAGAAGAAGGAGAAGGAGAAGGAGGAAGAGTAAGAGAATTACAAGGAGAAGGAGAAAAAGAAGGAGAAAGACAAGAAAAAGGAAAAGAAGAAGGAGAAGTAGGAGAAGAAGTGGAGGATGATGAACAAAAAGAAGAAGAAGAAGAAGAAGAAATAGAAGAAGAAGAAGTGGAAGAAGATGAACAAGATAAGAAGAGGAAGGAGATGAAGAAGAAGAACAAGAAGAAGACGAAGAGGAAGAAGAAGAAGATGAAGAAGAAGAAGAAAAAGAAGAATAAGTAGACGAAGAAGAAGAAGAAGGTGAAGAAAAAAAAGAAATGGAAGAAGAAAAAGACGAAGAAGAAGAATAAGAAGAGGAAGAAGAAGAAGAAGAAGAAGTGGAAGATGCAGAAGAAGAGGAAGAGGAACAAGGAGAAGAAAATGAGGAAGATGATTTAGTAAAAGAGGAATAAGAAGAAGAAGAAGAAGAAGAAGTGGAAGATGAAGAGGAAGATGAAGAGGAAAGAGGAAGGAGAAGAAGAGGAAGAAGTGAATGATTAGAGATTAGGGATTAAGGTTTAGGGATTATGGAGGGAGGGATTAGGGATACTAATTACAAGTAAAGGAGGGAGGGATTAGTGATTAGAGATTTGGAATTAGGGATTATGGATTAGGGTGGGAGGGATTAGGTATTTGGCATTAAGGATTATAAATAAGTAATTAGGGATTAGGGATGAAGGAATACTAATTAGAGAGCAGGCATTACAAAATAAGTAATAAAGATTATGGATTATAGATTAAGGATTAGAGATTAGGGATGAAGAGATTAATAATTAAAGATTAGGGATTAGGAATAAAGGATTAAGAGATTAATTATTAAAGATTAGAGATTTAAGAATAGGGATTTTTTTAGGAATTGGGACTATGGATTAGAGATTTGTAATTAT
This sequence comes from Vanilla planifolia, assembly GCA_023846275.1. Lineage (NCBI taxonomy): Eukaryota > Viridiplantae > Streptophyta > Magnoliopsida > Asparagales > Orchidaceae > Vanilla > Vanilla planifolia. Next base: position 135,309 of record JAIUJO010001052.1, read on the forward strand.
AGATTCGAGATTAACGGTTAAGTGTTAGAGATTAGAGATTATGGGTTAAAGGATTAGGATTATGGTTAGGGATTAGAGATTAGCGATTATGGATTAGTGATTAAAGATTAAGGATTAGGGATTAAGGATAAAGGATTATAGGTTACGGATTAGGGATTATAGATTGTAGATTATAGATTACAGATTAGTGATTAGGTTATAGGGTTTAAGTATAGAGATTAGTGTTTAGGAAATAGAGATTAGGTATTAAAGATTAAGGATTAAAGATTAAGTATTAAAGATTAGGGATTAGAGCTTAAGAATTATGGAATAAGGAGAAGGAAGAAGGATGAAGGAAGCAAGAAGGAAGAAGAAGGAAGAAAGAAGAAGGAAGAAAAGAGAAAGAAGAAGAAGAAGAAGAAGAAGAGAAGGAAGAGGAAAAGGAAGAAGAAAAAGAAGAAAAAGAAAAAGAAAAGAAAGAATAAGAGGAATAATGAATTAGAAAGTGGAAAGAAGAAAGAAGTAAGAAGTATGAAGAATGAAGAATGAAGAAGGAAGAAGGAAGAAGAAGGTGGAAGGAAGATAGAAGATGGGAGAAGAAAAAAGAACGAAGAAAGAAGAAAGAAGAAAAAACAAAGAAGAAAGAAGAAGAAGAAGAAGAAGAATAAGAAGAAGAGGAAGAAGAATAAAAAGAAGGGGAAGAAGAGAAAAGGAGGATGTGGGGAAGGAGAATGAGAAAGAGAAGGACAAGGATAAGGATAAGGAAAAGGAGAAGGAGGAAGAGAAGGAGAAGGAGATGGAGAAGGAGAAAGAGAAAGAGAAGGAATAGGAGAAAAAGAAGGAGAAGGTGAAACACAAAGAGAAGGAGATGGAGAAGAAGAAGGAGGAGAAGAAGAAGAAGAAGAAGAATAAAAAGAAGAAGTGGAGGAAGTTGAAAAAGAAATAGAAGAAGAAGAAGAAGAAGAGAAAGAAGAGGAAGATGAAGAACGAGAATAAGAAAAGAAGATGGAAAAAAGAAGAAGAGAGAAGAAAAACTAGAAGAAGAAAAGAAGAAGAAGAGAAAGAAGAAGAACAAGAAGAAGAAGAGGAAGATGAGGATGAAGAGGAGGAAGAAGAAGAAGATGAGGAAGAAGAAGAAAAAGAAGAGGAAGAAGAAGAAGAAGAAGAGGAAGAAGAGATGGATTAGTGATTAAGGATTAGCGGTTAGAGATTAAGGATTAATGATTAATTATTAAGGAGGAAGGGATTAAGGATTAAGGATTAGGTTTTAGGGATTAAGGATTATGGATTAATAACTAAGGATTTGGGTCTAGGGAATTAGGATTATGGAGTAGAGAGTAGGGATTATGGAATAAGTAATAAGGATAAAGATTAGGGATTAAGGATTAGGGATTAAGGATTAAGGAGTAGGGATTAGGGATTATGGACTAAGGATTAAAGAATTAATTATTAAGGAATATAGATTAGGAATTTAGGATTACATATTATAGATTAGGGATTTGGGATTGCATATTATATATTAAGGATTTAGGATTAAGGGTTAGAGATTATTTATTAAGAATTTGGGATTCAAGATTAGGGATTAGAGATTAGGGATTAGAGATTAAGTAATTATAATTAAGATAAAGGGACTAGGGATTAAGTATTTTGCATTAAGGAAGGATTAGGTATTTTGTAATACAATTTACGAATTAGGGAGTGATAGATTGAGGATTCAAGATTAGGTTTTAAGGATTAGGGATTAAGGATTTGGAATTAGGGGTTAAGATCAGGGATTAGGGATTAGAGATTAGTGATTAGGGACTTGGGATTAAGGAATAAGGATTAGAGATTAATGGATTAGGTTTGGAATTAGGGATTAGAGATTAGTAATTAGGGATTAGGGATTAGTGATTAAGGATTAAGTATTAGAGATTAAGAATTATGGATTAAGAATAAAGTGATTAATGATTAAAGATTAAATATTAAGAATTAAGAGATTTATTATTAAAGGTTAAGGATTAGATGTTAAGGATTTGGGTTTAAGGATTAGAAATTAAGAAATAAAGATTAGAGATTAGGGATTTGAGATTGAAGTTCTTTGTGCTTAAAGTAAACCCACAGGAGGGGGGTGAATTGTAGTAAATAAAATTTTGAGATTTTCTTTCAATTTTTAATTTAAATTAAAACTTAAAGTTTTATGCAAGAATAAGAAAGGGTAGTAAAATAGTACACAAAAGATTTTGAGGTGGTTCAACTAAAAATCGAGCCTACATCCACCCCAAACTGGTGTTGGAAAAAACCACTAGAATCACCAAATTACAAGCAATATTTTTTGTACGGCTCACCTCAAACCTACTTTGGATTTTACCTACGGCTAATCCCGACCTACTTGAGCTTTTTCTGGGCTCAACTCAAACCCCAGGCTTTTGCACAATTGTCAGGATGCCCTTACCCCAAGGAAATAAATACAAAAATTGGCAACAAAGTATAAACTTAAAACAATTTAAAGGAAGTATGAGTCACACTTAATATCTAAAAGAGGGAGGAATAGAAATTGAAAATAGTTGAAGCAAAAACCTCCAACTTCGGGTTTCTTCTTGCAACTTTCACTTTATGACTTTGGAAGCACCATATGCACTTGAAATAGCTTGAAATTTTGATTTGAAAGCTTTGAGAACTTAGCAATTGTAACTTATTAGAGTTAGTTATTTATTCTTCCATATTTATAAAGCTTAAATTTGAGCTCAAAATCCACTCCCAACGGCCCTAAAATGAATTAGTTGTTTGGGTAATAGACAGATAGTAGTTACCGTTCGATTTGGATCTTGAAATGAATGTTTCTGATTGAATCCTGATTTTATCGTTTGAGATGAATCTTGGCCATTGGAACTTGGCAGCCTTGATTTGGGCCATTGGATTGTGCATAGGTTGTCCTACATGTATTAATAAAAAGTGTCCAAAAATTATTTAAATTAGAAACTGAATGCAGTGGTTCCACATAGTCTCATAAATCTGGCTCAGGTTTGAAGCTCTGGCTTGTCATTTTACTATTTACTTGCTGCATTTTACCTTGATTAACCTAAGCCGTCGGATTGCAGTTGCCTTTCTGCCTTCATTAATCTCAGCCACCTGATTGCACCTACCCTTCCTTCTCCTTCAACAATCGGATTAGAATTTAGTCCCATATTGCCTAAACAATGTTGCCATTGCTCTCTATAAGGATTCTGGTTTATATGTCCCTTGAGTTGTTTGGGATTGTCTCCCCCTTCCTCGACCAAGATTTGATCACTCGGCCCTGGCTGACTTGATTTCGCACTGTTCCATTCAGCTTTCCCTACAGGCTGATTTCACGTTGTTCTGTTCAACTTTCCCTACTGCCTTCCGGCTTCGTTCACCCCTTTCGGGTCTATGAAAGTATTTTTATTTTATTTTTTTAAATCCTTAAAGCCTGGATGGGCCAGCGGTCGGGTCAGGTCGACCCGCCCTATGCTATAGTGAAAAATCCCACGGCTAAAGTGCTTTTATAGTGTTTTGTGAGAATTTTTGTGCCAAAATTTTGAATATAAGTGTACCAAAATAATTTTATATTATCTTAGTGTTAAGAGTGTCCTTAGTGACTATGAAAAGAAATTTAAAAAAACGATTCTTAAATAATTTTAAAAATTCAAATACCAATGTCTATACTTTTCATCAATAATGCTTGGCCCAAAAATAAAAATTCATGCTCATTTTAGACATTTAAAATTCATGGCTTGACTTAGTTGAATATTAACAATTTCACTTAAAGTAGGCTCATATGAGATATAAACATTTATGCTTGACTCATCAAACACAAGGGTGTAACAGTCTCCCCCTTTTGATGATGACAAGACATAAATATTTTTTTAAATACAAAAATGTGATAATGAAAATAGAAATAAATCTTTAAGAAGAAAATTGTTTAGGAGAAAATTAAGAATTAACATGCTCCTCCTATCTTGGTGCTCCCCCTAACTCCTAACTATTCTCCCCCTATGACACCATCAAAAGGGAGTTAACCCTAAGCAAATATTTTTGCCACTTGGTCTCTAATAAAGTGATATCTAACATTTATGTGCTTAGTCCTAGAATGATGAACTTTATTCTTGGCTAATATTAATGCACTAGTGTTATCAATTCTAATAGGTATATGTGTGATTTCTAAACCATAGTCTTGAAGTTGTTGTCTTAACCATAATACTTGAGCAACACAACTTCCAGCTACAACATATTCAACTTCAGTTGTTGACAAGGTTATACAATTTTGTTTCTTGCTTGAACATGAAACAAGACAATATCCTAAGAAAAAAGTTAGAGATTAGAGAATAAGGATTGATTAGGGATTTGAGATTAAGGATAGATTAGGGATTAAGGATTAGGGAGAAGGAAGAAGGAAGAAAGAAGAAGAAGAAGGAAGAAAGAAGAAAGAAGGAGGAAAGAAGAAAGAGGAAAGAAGAAAAAGAGAAGGAGAAGGAAGAGGAAAAAGAATAATAATAATAATAATAATAATAATAATAATAATAATAATAATAATAATGAGAGGAAAAATAAAGAAGAAAGATGGAAAAAGTAAGAAGGAAGAAGAAAAGAGGAAGGAAGAAGGAAGATGGGAAAAGTAAGAGGAAAGAAGAAAGAAGAAAAAGAAAGAAGCTTGAAGGAAGAAGAAGAAGAAGAAGTAGGACAAGCACAAAGAGAAGGAGGATAAGATCAAGA